>OY776293.1:29381416-29640473 GCA_963675345.1 Trididemnum clinides
GAATGGAATTAGATTCCGGAAATTAGAGTAGACAGGATTGTACGAGAGATGATGTGTTCAAAAAGCTTTAAGATGAAAAAAGTGAGAGAGATAGGCTAGAAAGAAGCAGGAGTGTCGAGAGGCTTTCCCATCTTGTGAATGGTAATAATAGAAGATATTTTCCGGATGGAAGGAAAGGAATGCAAAGTTCAGGAAAGATTGAAGATGTAAAGACGAAAATCCATGCCAGAGCAAGGAAGGTGATTTAGCATGGGATAGGCTACTTTGTCTGGGCCAGTGGCAGCAGACGAGGAGAGGTTGGAGGCAGCCGTAAGAAAGTCATCCGGTTAGAAAGGAAGAGCAGAAGGACGAGTGAGACTCATCTGGGCACGTGGCTCTGCGGAGATGAGAGAGGTAGCCCCTGGCTGTGCTACGCAGGGCCTTTGGCTTAGAAACGGAAAAATGGGATCTCAGGTAAGCGGCATGGACCGAAGACGATTCCCTGGAAGAAAATCAGTTAGGGAAATTAGGAGAGGACGAAGACCAAGAAGGAGAGCCAGCGATAGAGCAAAGAAGAGAGTATACAGTTATTGGGTTAGATTTGGGTAAAAGAAAAAAGCAAGTTGTCTGCCATGCCTCCGCCTTGACCTTGGCGATGACTGACGAGGCGTGTCGAGAAGCGGAAATGTAAGCCTGGCGATCTTCATCACTTCTGTGAGCAGCAACGAACAACTTGCGTCTTTCACTAACCGCACCTTCCATCTCAGCAGACCACCAGGCTTTAGAATAGCGTTTGATGCGGCCGAAAGGAATGGAAGATTAGGCCACATTCAGTTCCAGAGAGGTAAAGAGAGCAGCAGCAGAGGAAAGGGAAAGAGATGAGTATTACTCTGCAGAAGGACATCAAGAGTCAAAGTAGGAGGCAAAGTCATCCCAGTGATCTTTCTGAAAGTTGAAGGAAGGGATACGCTCGTTGACGCGAAAGACCGAATAGAGAAGGACAAATAGAAGAATTGGTAGATGATCAGAACCTGGATCCTGAAGCACTTCCCAGGAGCAAGAAAGGGCAAGAGAGGAGGGAGCAAAGGATATGTCAGGGGAGGAGTGACTGCCAGAGGAGCAATGTAGAAGAGTGAATGTGTCAGGGTCATTGAGAGGGAGGAGGTCAGAGGAGATGATCCAGTCGAATACTTCCTCCCCGTGGGGTCAGTAGTACCTCTTGAGTCCCAGAGGGAGTGATGGCAATTGAAGTCCCCCAGAATGAAGAGATTTCTGGAGGAGGGAAGAGAGGAGGGAGAAAACGAGTCGGTTCTGCCATCCGTTGGAGAAGAGTGAATTGGGGGGCGTACACATTAAGAAATGAGAGCGAGGAGGAGTTGTTAAGAGAGATGTTGATCCCTACATATTCAGGGTAGGGATCAAGCCAAGAAAGAGAGGAGGTAGAAAGTTCAGAGAAGGATAAGCCCTGCTGGACAAAAATGATGACGCCACCGCTAGCGTGCGTGGCATCACCAGAGAAAATGTCAGACCAGGAGTGGGTGGGATCAGAACGCAGAGCAGAGAATCCAGGAATCTGGAAAGAGGAAAATGAGTTAAGATTGGATTCCTGGATAGAAATAAGGTCGACAGGATGAGACGAAAGAAAGTGAAGTAGATCAGTGCTCTTGGCTCGAAGACCTCCAGCATTCCTTTGAAGAGCCCTGAGAGAGTCAGAGGGGAGAGAAGTTAGGAGGCGTAGAAAGACAGCCAGGAGCAAGGAACGGTGGTGATGGGGCAGAGGGAGTAGATACAAAATGGGCAGACGGGAGATATGATGTTTGAAGACGAGGGTGGGGCGGGAGGTTCGCCAAGGTTTGTTAGCTACCACTTCACTTAACCCCGTATTAACGCAGGGTTTTTAGGTAACTTAATCGGCACAAATGTTGACAATTTGTCAACATGACATATCCTTGTATTTTTCTATACTAACGCGCTGCTTTCAAAGTAAAGTTGTAAGTTAAGATGATTTGATGCTGACAAAATCTGAACCAAACATTTCTAAATGTCAAATTGTGAATCTGCTTTCTACCAAAACATAGTTTTCTTAGCTCTTTTCCGTAAACAGTCTAATCTTAACAAACAAAATTTGGCAATAAGCATTTCAAGCGCTAAAACACAAAAACATGCATCGCAACAACAAATTTTTTAGCATTCCAAGCAATATTGGTTCTTTCGAAGTTTGCTGTGTCTTGAGCAAATCCGTCAATTGCAAGTGATAGGCTACATGCTTATCGTGTATGTCTTCCCTATCTACATCTTCCCCGTTTGTACAACATCTTCCCCGTTTGATTTAAAGTATTTGAAGTAGCATGAATAAAGTTTGTCTTTTTGGCAAGTGACTTAGTTTCTCCAGTCAATTTCATGTGTTTGTATGGCTAGGCAAACTGAAAGTTTACTTGATTAAGAGAATCTGTTTTTTGTCACTTTTCACAGTAGATAACGTTATGCAAGGTTAGTGAATGGTTGGAAGGCTCACACTGACATAAACCACAAACATTATCTTGAAAACATGTTAGTGTGTATTGCAAACAATGTACCCAACCCAATTTGACGAGACCATCCCTGGACGCGTTTCGTCCTCTTGGACTCCTCAGCAGGGCCTGTCCCGTCCCCCAAACCAAACCCTTCATTTGCAATCACATAAACTCGTTTTCTACATATGCAAAAGCAAACATGCGCCGGACAAACGGCGCAAGCATGTTCATGACAGATGGTGAACCTAATGGAGACACTCGGGCTTTTGCTGCAAAATGAGGCTCGCAGAATCCACTGCGATCCACAGACTAAGTCACCTCAAAGCAACACCTTGCTGCCAAGAGCGCCCTCACCTTTTGTGACGGGAGAATCCACTCCAACGACCCCATGCAGGTGGAATGATTAATTAGATAACGTTATGCAAGGTTAGTGAATGGTTGGAAGGTTCACACCGACATAAACCACAAACATTATCTTGAAAACATGTTAGTGTGTATTGCAAACAATGTACCCAACCCCATTTGACGAGACCATCCCTGGACGCGTTTCGTCCTCTTGGACTCCTCAGCAGGGCCTGTCCCGTCCCCCCCAACAACTTTTCACAGTGTTTTTCATTAGAATACATGCGTTGCTAGTGGCAACATTTATCGAACTGTAATTGATAGCCATTGACCAGCGGTTTGTTTTCCTGAAGCAATTCAATTCTTTACAGATTTCATCAAGTGTGTCAACTCCATCTTTACGCTTGTTAAAATCAATAATAGTAGTAGATGTATTGTGACAGTCAGTGATTGAAACGGAAAATTGTGAAAAAGACATTATGATAACATTCCTGTTTCGTTTTGAGACATATGACAACAGCAGAATTTTGTTCAAGTAGGCATTCAATGCTTCCGTACTTACCACCTATCTTCCCCTTGTTGATTTGAGTTGCGATGGTACTTCACGTCAATTAGCAATAATAATTATTCCAACCAATGTAAGATTTTGATAAAATAAAATGCAAACCAGACTATAAGATCTAAAATACCTTGACAAAGTATATGTGGCGACCAGTTCCAAAATAAACATAGCACAGATTTACTACCAAATTGTTTGCAAGATTTCAGTGAGGTGCTGAGCCAGATTCTATTCCTAAATATATTGTGCTATTCATAGTAAAATCTGTTGTGGCTTCACGCAGCCAAAAGACACTTACACCATATTTTCTTGGTTTCTACTTCATGTATATTCTTTTAGAAAAAAATGTTGAATGTAAATCAGAAAAAAATGTTGGGGTTGCGATAGCCAATTTAAATACCGGTACTCAATAATAGATCATATATCTTAACCAAGTTTCACCGAGAAAAGGCAAGATCTAGGTCAGGCGAGAGCTGAGAAGGGCGAGACCAGAAAAGATTGCAATCATAAAATTTACCCAATTTAAGTGTATGGCGGCAACATTCAAAACCACCTCAAATAAATTGCCTTTTAGACGTTTTTGATGCTGCAATCAATATTACGTGGATCTTGAGCCCCGTTTGGAGATCGATACAAAGAGCATCTCAGGCTGAGCATGGCAGAAGCAATGATATGAGATACAGCGTCGGGAATGAAGGTGCAGAGCGAAGTGGTGTTGTTTTGTTATTCTGAATTTTGTTTTCGGTCAGTCCAGTAACCCAAACCAATCATTAAAATGTTTTCCTTTTTAGTAGCAACTGCATGGCATAGGTAAATGAGCATTTTTATATCAGTAAACAAAGCCGCTACCTTGAACCAATAAGGATCTTAAAATGAAACAGGAGCTTGACTCCAGTAGTTCTCGTAAAACAAGAAGCAACGCTCAAATTGGATACTGGTAAAAAAGAAAGTTATCTTTTAACGTGCCACCGAAGCATTTTCTCACAACACGAGACGTTTTTAACCCTTAGATGCAGGAATGGGTCTGGGAGGCCCGGCAAGGATTTTTTAAAAAAATTTATGTCGATCCTACTTAACATATGGCCGAGGTGTTCCGGGTATTCTTCTGCAACTTATGCTAGATTGCTTTCGTGGATTGATCCAGAAAAAAAAACCTTCGAGGTGGGAGGGACACCCGTTTCATTAGACTATGCTAAATTTTTGGGGTGCCACTTTCGCTTGGACTTCCAGTTTTTTTTGCTTTGCCTCGATCGTTTTACAATATTAGGCAGATATTTTTCGAAGTATGTCTCTTTTGCTACTTGTTTCGATCATTTTTTTCACAGCCTAAAAATCTCTACTGCCTCTAGTGGCCATTTACTTAGATTAGCACGTGGTCTTTGCTTAGGTTGTGAACGTAGAAAAACGTTTGACTGAAGTCAGATCGTTAGTAATTTTTGCTTGTTAGTATTGCGGTTTGTTTCTAGTGAAGATGGCCAAGCGTAAAGGTGATAAGCTAACGCTTGACGAAGTAGAAGATATGATTGAAGAGGGTGTTTTGAGCGTAGACGAAGAATCAGAATGTTCAGAGGATGAAGATTTTGAGCCAGTCTCTAGCAATTTGCCTTCATCGTCTGAGAGTTCAGAGGAATCAAGCGATGACAGTTCTGATGAAGACAATGAACTGCACACAGAAATCGCTAATCGGACTGGTCGCAATGGCACATATTGGAGATCGGATACCCCTCCTCCAAGTAGGACCCCAAGGCATAATATTATGCATGAACAGCCAGGCCCTAAACGGACTGTGATAGCAAATTCTCCATCCAATGCATTAGAACTGTTTTTATCAGAAGAGATTCTGGATGAGGTGTGTAAATGCACAAACTTGGAAGGAAGGAGAGTGGCGAGTAGTAGAAGAAAGCGGTGGAACAATGTATCTAAGGAAGAACTTCTAGCTTATTTTGGGCTTGTACTTCTTGCTGGCTCTGAAAAGCAGTGGGACGTATCAACACGCGAGTTGTTTGGGAATGACTTCTCAAACCGTATGTACAAGGCAACCATGTCTGTAGAAAGATTCGAAGACATCCGTCGCTTTTTGAGGTTTGATGACAAAAGAACGAGAGAATTCCGCCTGCAGACAGACCACATGGCAGCATTTAGATATATTTGGGAACTTTTTATTTCAAACTGCAAAAAATGGTACAGTCCACACGAATGTGTTACTATTGATGAGCAACTGGTGGCTTTCAAGGGACGATGTAGATTTCTTCAGTATATTCCAACCAAGCCAGGAAAATACGGCATAAAAATCTTCTGGTTATGTGATTCGATAACAAACTATGGCTTCAACGGAAGCGTTTATACTGGTAGACAACTAGGTGAGGAAGTGAAGAGAAACGTGGGTAGTAGTATTGTGCATGAACTGTGCTCCCCTTTGCAGCACAGTGGTCGCAACGTAACCGCAGACAACTTTTTCACAAGCGTGCAATTGGCTGAATCACTGCTGAACAAAAACCTAACATTAGTTGGGACCCTTCGACAAAATAAACCGGATATACCCCCGATTATGAAAGCAAGTAAAAGTCGGGAACGGTACAGCACTGAGTTTGGCTTCAAGGGTAACACCACTATGGTAAGCTATGTACCAAAGAAAGGAAAGGCGGTTATAATGCTGAATACTATGCATCATGACAAAGCTATTGATGAAGGCAGTTCAAAGAAAAAGCCAGAGGTAATACAATACTACAATGGTACCAAAGCAGGAGTGGACACCTTCGACCAAATCATTCGCACATATAGTTGCAAGCGGCAGACAAAAAGACGGCCAGTAGTGATGTGGTACAATTTGCTGGATGTTGCTGCGCTAAATGCTTTCCTCATCTTTTCAACACAGAATCCGGAATTTGAAGTAGGAAAGACCCACAACCGAAGATTGTTTCTGCCAAATCTCGCAAAGGAATTGGTAATTCCACAAATGAGAAGGCGACTGAAAGTGACTACAAACCTACGGTCAACTGTACTTGTGGCAATGGAACGATGCGGGGTCAGAAGACGAGAAAATGTAGGCACTGTTTGCGAGACACCTGTAACCAAGCGAAAACGCTGCCACTATTGCCCTTCGAAAAAAGATCGTAAAAGTGCTATGGTATGCAAGAAATGTAACAAAAACGTGTGTAAGGAACATAGTCATGTCGTTTGTAACAATTGTCTGTCTTCTTATTTTAGTACGTACATGTCTCCAGAGTGAGTTTTGGATTTGATTTTCTTTCTGATTTTGTACATAAAGTTATACACTGGAACCAAAATACATAAAACATACTTCTACAATACTGTACTTTGAGTGTGAATGCTCCAATATATACCAACAAACACAACCGCGAATGAAAACATACTCCTTTAGAACAGGTGGGCCTCGCAGGCCCGGTTTCTGTATTGGTGGGTGTTCATAGGTTCCTGCATCTAAGGGTTAATGGCGTTGTATTCCCGAGAAAGTGATGAGTTCTCAGTAGCCATTGGATACGCAATATTGGCAGTGAAATACACTAAAGCTGGGAAAACTGTACGCAAGATAACTGCTCCCTGGACTTAATCAGACCCTTATACAAATAAAGGTTAACAAAAGGACAAGATACAGGTGGAGGAAAAGATTGCAAAGGATTGTCGTTAATGTCAACAAATAACTGAGGTCTGTTTTTTGCTGTTAAGGTGAAAAACGTTGGACGCTGTTTTGGCTTGTTGAACTCTAATCTCCATTTTGGAGATACAGAGACAAGGTAGTCACTTCCAAACGTAGAATCCCCTACAAAGTGTATCAAGGATTTTTTAAGAATTGTGATCACCGGTGCAACAAATATTTTCATCTTCGTTTTTGTGGATATTGTCTTGCAACGCTCCAAGTTGTTAAAACGATTCCTCATGGCAGAGGCAGCTTTACCTAATCTGACTGAAATTTCATGATTAATGGAGCTATTACGTGTAATAACGGAGCTGATGAATGTCAACTTCTTGACAAATTCCAAGGGTTCACCATCAATAGTGATAATGTCTAGATTAGATCATTTACGAAAACTAACCATAGCTTTTGTTTATAGCCAGCTGATACAAAGACCAATTTTGCCAACTATTTCATCCAGGGAGTGAAGACTAAATGATCAACAGACAGTCAGAAATGGGCTATGTCATCAACATAGTTGGGGTCGGTAAGAATGGTGTTGCCCAGAATGATTTCAATCGATGAGCCTAAGGTAGTAACCGAAAGAGTTAACATTTGGTTTACTGTGATTTCAAATAACTTTGAAGAAGCAACGCATTCTTACCTCATTCTACAGGGAATTGGAAAGTTGTCAGACTGCAGATACTGGTTTCAATCCTTAGGAAACTCTCCACGCAATTAATTAATAGACTAAAAAAAAGACACAAAAAGGAAATATTGCTTAAATACTCCAACATACTCTCAATCGCTTTGCAGCTTGTTGTGATGGTTCTGGGATGAAAATAAATCTAAATAAAGCCAAAACTAGATAAAACCTAATCACGCAGATCTGCAGGTTTTTGCAGAAACTTTGAAATACGTGGGGGAATTAAAATATCTTGGAATTATATTTGCGAGCAAATGGTAGGTAGCCAAAACAAAAAGCTATATATGTCAATTATTAATTTTGACGATAACTTATGAGCGTAATTGATTGCATAATTTTCCAATGAACTGAATTAAGAAAAAGCTAATGAAATTTAAAGTTTAAGGCAAATAGAAACTCGTGCGGAAAGTGCAAAAAATTTCTCTATTGTAATACAAAATGGTTTAACTGAGTCCATGAAAGAAAAACAAGCCCACTTTGCAGGTGCGTCATTTTGTGTATGCAACCGATCCAATAGAGGTGCCGAAGGAATGACTGATGATAGATTTTTTTGTAAATACAATTTTATGCACTGCAGGTATCGTAAAAAGATTTTCTACATCACTGTATTGCCGGGTGATCAAAGTATGGACTCATGTAATTTTTTTCCATTACATTATACAATTTTTACTCCTAGTACTTTCCGGTACTTTAAGCCAGTAAAGTGTCTAATTGTCCATCTGTATTGCTAAGGCCTACGTTACTTTCTTTATGAACTAAAACTAAAGTTCTCAAAATTTAATTTGTGTCTCATAAAATTTCTAAATATGGTGATGCCTCACAGCATTCTCAACTTTCCTCGAGCCATACCAGAATTTCACATGCCAGCCATTCACGATCTTTCATACAAAATTGAATCTGTACTAGCATATTGTAGGCTAGTCCATTTACAGTGTTTCCCGCATAAAATCCAAATATGCCCATCTGGGCAAATTCAGATCATGCCACAGATCCATTGCTGCATTACTGCCTAAACCTCATATGAAGGCAACGGTTTTGACCTATATCACATAGGCACTTTACATGTCTCAACCGCATTGCACTGGAATCAACATTCAGGAATAGCATATGAGTATAATGTCAGCCTATTACAGTCAGTATAACACAAAATAACAACACGGCACAACGTTGTTTCGGGTTACAGCCCCTTATCAGCCGTATGCTTAGGCTAGTACAGATTTAATTTTGTGTGAAAGATCGTGAATAGCTGGCATGTAAGATCCTGGTATGGATTGAGGGAAGTTGAGAATGCTGGTAAGGCATCACCATATTTAGAAATTTCAAGTTTTGGCGTTCTATAAATTTGCATGTCTCATAAAATAAACAAAATATTGTTTGTTTGTGCCACACAATCGGAGTATAATAAAAATAACATTTGAAGATCAGTGTGGCTTGTTGGAAAAACCCCATGTTACATGCGGAAGAACACACCAACAGGCTTCGGGGTTTCAATTTTGATATTGTCATCCAAACCGTTGGTTGCCACTCCCATTGTCAGCATGAGTGAAGCTAATTCGTTTTTTCTGTGGTATTGAATGTTTTTGCTGTAACATTTACAAATGGACAGGGCAGTTATAAGAACAGTCAGGGCACGGTACCAACATTAATTCTGGGCCCCCTTTAACAAGAATCTGGTAAATTGGAGTTGTCGGGTTGTATCCAATTACAAATGATTGAGCTTTTGGCATAATTGCTGAAAGATTGCTATTCTTTTTGCGCTTTTTTTTTCTTGTTTTAGTTCCACTCTGATACGAATAAGACATTGTTGCCTAGCTACTTTACTATTCAAATAATCAAATTTCTATATGTGGGATAATAAATTAAGCACAATTATAATACATGTCAATGAAATAATATAAGGCTAAAAGTCAGTCAAAAAGCAAAATGTAAATAGCATGCAATGCATCATTATCAGTCCGCAATAACCGATAAGTAAAGCACAATCTTTCTGTTTAAAAAAGATAACAAAACATAACAGAATTGATGTAAAATGATTTTGTAAAATCTGATCATAAACAAATTGATTGATCCATATAGGATATCTGGGTTTAAGATTAAGGGGTTTGGGGCTTAAAATTATGTTATGTTTAGAAAATTATGTGGCTTAAGAGTTACAGAAACCATATTTTATGTTTCTGACCATGGGGCCAAGAAATATTCTGGGGGTCTCGATTTTTCTAAAAAGGTACATTTAAGCAAAATTTCTGTGGCCAAAATTAAAAAGCATTAATCATCATGTCACAAAATTTATTACATAGGTTGAGCACTTGTTAACAACTAAAATAAATAGCTTAGGCCAAATTCATTGTTAGCATTGCGTACTGCGATTTCAAAAATCCGAGCCCCCTAAAAATATTTGGGCCCGGTACCAAAGGTACCCCCTGGACCCCCTTGTCAACACTTCAGCAAATGAAAAGTGATACTTTTTGGGCTATGCGAGAATAGGGCGTTGGATAAACATGCAGACTATTTGTCTTGTCACTCAAAGCGTCTTGGTATCCAAATGAAGCACAAGGTTAGAGCAGAATTGATCACTAAAACAAAAAAGTGCAAAAGTATCGCAAAGTAAAGGCAAGTGCAATGTGATGTTGAAAAAAACTGTGATTTCCTGTTGTACGTGAGTGTAGGGCAGAGAATTGAACCGTTGACTATATTGCCTTTCAATTCAACATTTCTTGGTGTCCAAATAGCGTAAAAGGTCAATGCAATATTGATGGCAATATCAAGAAAAGCTTACTAAATAGTTTTTAGAAAGTAAGGCACAGAAAATATGCAATAAGTTTTGTGGTTGTAAAAGATTAGACTTTCCGCCCTAAAACTTCAAGAAAAATACTCAACTCAAATAAAATTTATCCAAATTCTTAATACCAAAAACTTATCGCATCATTCAAACTGCGAAGAAAAATATATCAGTTCCAAGGGGATGTAACCTACATTTTTAAAATAGTCTGATCCCAGGTGCTTACTCAGCAAAATATTTTTGTTTTGTGGAAGATGGGAGATAAATTGTTATTCCAATCGAAATTCATTCAAAATGAAAATCTTCTGTTAATAGACAATCAGAAGCTTATGCCGATTTGAGATGTATAGATTTGTGTTTTAATAACTTTCAATAACTATCAATAGGCTTCATTTACAAAATAAGATTATTTTCTGCTTTAGGTACAATGACCACTCGAAAACTGAATCCGAAAAACTTTTTGGCCAGATTTGTTGGAACGTTTTTATACCAGGCTGAAACGAATAGTTTTTTCATTTTTAAGCACTTTGCTTAAGATTGTTTTGTTTCCTGTTTTTTTGAGTTCTCTTTGCTAATTATTAATTTTGCTTATGGTAATGGAACATAGCGTATTATAGTACACCATGAAATTTGTTTGCTTTCTTATCATTTTCTTGTTTTTGCTAATAATTGTATTCAAAGCAAACTGCAGTTTTTATCTGATTTTTCAATAACAATCTCTAGATATTTCTTTTCTAAATATTAAAATTAAGATAACAATACAAAGGGATTTTGCTAAAAAAGTTACAAATAAACTAAACGTCTATGTGCAAAATATGAGCTAAGAACGTAATACATAATAAACCGACGCGATATTAGTACTTACAGCGTTCACTTCGCAGCCTGTAGCCTTTATTTTACTTGTCTATTCATGTTAAAGACTTTAAAAATGATGTGCACCAATATTCTGCTTGAATCTCAGCAATAACTGTAAAGTAAATGTGATATATAAAACTGAGTTTACTTTGTTGTGATTAAAAAGTGCAACGGGCCTCATGCAAAGATATGAGTACGCAGTCATTGTTGGCGCTAGAACTATAATAGTAATAACAAGCATTTCTTATGTGTAACAATGACGAAATGTAATAGCAATTATTATGCGTTGGTAGATCAAACAATATCAAGTGCTCTCAAATCACAGAGCTCAATGTTACTACTTTTCTAGAAAAAATAAACAATGCCAACCACGTTATGTTGTTTTATTATTTTTTGGTTCACTGTTGCCATCTGCTGTCAATTCATTTAGTTTATTGCCGCCTTTAAATGGTATGAAGCGCGTTTGTTTTGCGTAATTGCTTTAAAGCGTTTGGCCATTTTGCTATTTTGCCACATTTGCAACATTGATTGCATTACATGCACCATGCACCAGATGAATTGCATTTATTGTTAGGTTTTGCAGCACCAAGTTAAAATTGGAAGCAAAATAGTTAACCGAAGAATCGTAAATTGAAGTTAAAGAGTAAACCAATAGTTTCTCAAATTTGTCATTGCTACCACTTCATAGAAAGCTTCACACTTTAGTTTTGTCTAAAGGGAAGTACAAAACGCCGTTGGTATTTTATTCATTTGTTTTGACGAATTGTTTCGAGAAAATCAGTTCGGTACGTAAGTGAGCTATATGTGTTGGTTGTTATTTGATTTAAAGTGAACATGCTATTTATTGTGTGTTAATAATTTAATAGAAATCGTTCATTGATCGTCATTCGCTTTTGGATCGATTCAATGGAGTCAGTGGTGGAGGGATAAGATCGAACGCCTTTGCTGCAAATGATAAAAGTTTGTCACTAGCAAACACCAGTTCGTGCACTCTTTCAGTGTTTCCAAACCGTTTGTCAGAAGAGTCGCCTGTACAATGATTGTGAAATTTTTACAGCTGGTGGATTGCGTTTTATATAGTAGAAAACTTTTAATATCTCCCGTTTGACTTTGGACAGAAAACAAAAGTTCTACGTAGTACCTTTTGAGATGTTACACAAAAAGCGACCAAAAATAAACGGCTATTGTGATTAAATCACACCGCGTTCTCAAAAAAAGGCAGTTTTGCTTTAAACCATGAGCCGCATTCGGTCGTTAAAATTATCTCACCACAGCAAAAGTCTTAAAATTTATGTTACATTGTAACGTGACTATGAAGTGACAAACCTCTTTGCCACGTTCAACTTAGTAAGGGGTTTATTCGTGCCAAGTTTCACCTTTGGCCTGCCTGCAATGTTGTTGGGAGATGAAATAGATGGACAGACAAAGAACCTCTGCTTTGCCAATATACATTCAACAATATCAAAGAAATAATTATAAAGTGGGCAATTGTCAACAATAGCTTCTAAATATTTGCCTGGTGAAGCAGACAAAAAATCTTGCAACACGGTGTCGTAAAGCTTGAAAGACGAAACCTGTAGTATTAGATTTTGATGAATTAAGATAGAGTGTCTTAGCAGTTATCGAATTATTATTTTAATTGGTTAAAAGCAAAATTTTATAATACAATTTGCTGTAACTCAAGTTACAACTTATTAAAATCGCTGTTTCAACTATATATGCCAGGGGTGGCCAACCTTTCACCTACCATGCGCCAATTTTTTATTATACGGTTTTAGATGCGCCACAATCTCCATAAATCTTGGCGCAAGTATTTTCCTCCCATGTCGCGTTTGTTTACAAAAACAAAGATTTGTTCGCGGTTGTAAGCTGCGTGTTATTATCACAAGGTTACAATGCGCCACTTCTAATCATGTAATGCGCCACCTTATGGCGCATGCGCCACAGCTTGGCCACCCTTGATATACGCCTTGCATTTTCAAAAGTAATCACAATTAATTGGTATTACATACTAAAGTATTACGAGAATTATTGGATCTACCTCGTACTTCAAAGTTTTTTAGCTCTCGGTATGTTAGAATCAATCTTGAAAGTGGGATTTGAACCCACAATTACGCCAATTGTCAAACAATGGTCTTAGCTTATCGGTGTAGAGCAGGCTGGTACAAACCCAAGCACGTGGACTGCGTGCGGCCTGCAGACGATTTTGAATGGCCGTCAACACTTTGTGTATGTCGTATCTTGGTTAGGCGTCAAAACACACCTACGTTTCGCATAGATGCAATGCATTAATAACAGCCCAAGATAAATCGAATTGTTGAGTATTGTAAACCAAATGCATTTATGATTAGCGATTGATAGCGTCGGCTAGCTTGTTGCTTCCAGTAGAGCTGTTTGCAGCGATGCTGCAAAGCATTATGACAAGTGCAGACCGGCATGCAAATATTATGGCCTAACAACGTATATTTACGCTTTGTTGCAATAAAAATTATGTAAACTGTTAATCCTGTTGTTTGCACAGGCTTTCCAATCCAACTGCAAGTTACTATATGTGGATTGCATTAGCGTAGCTGGAAGCAAACTTTAAAGAGAAAAGGGATAGCAAACCTATTTTTCGATCTTTGGGTTAGTCAATTTTGTTCGATAACTTTTTTCAAATCGTCATTTTAACCCCCAATGTTGTCAAACTCAAACTTAAATTTCTTTGGTGATACTTTGTGAGAAATCGACGTTTTGAAACTGTTTAACTCCAAACACCATCAATCTTTGATTGGGTTTCAAAAAATTTGGGGATTAGTCACGTCTATGGGACATTGTGAAAACAAGCTTGTAAGCAACGAGCAGTTTTAACGCTTAAGAGACTTTTGCATTGAAGACATGCTTCATGTGTGGCAACTCAAAAAGTTTCGAAAGAACTTCTTAATAATGAAGCAATGGAAAAGCCCAGAAGAAAATGGCTGGTAAAACGCCAGAATGGATGCTGCCTACTTACGTGTTACCTCTGTGAGCAGCCACAATTACATCAGACATTGACATGGTAACCGAAACCAACAAATTGTTTTGTTAACTTATTGCTCTGTCATTTATAGGGTAGCTAAGAAGCCTAGAGAGCCATTGCCTATCCAAAATTTTTTAAATCTGCTCAAGAATGAAGATATTTTTGGTCCGAAACAGGAAAATCATCACATGAAAAAATGCTGGTTTCCGAAAAAGGGTTTATTTTTGAGCATTGCAGTATTTCTTCCTTGGCGAACCGAGAAACTTTCCTTAGAGCTTGATGCAATGTAGACCTTCATGCTTGCAGTCTTGTAACACCTAGGCATAGAGAGTGACTATCGTTCAATGGTTGGTGTATTGGTAGGGTCAAATCCCAATACCAGCTTTGATTTTGACATGCTAAGTGTTATAAGACCTAGAATTAGCTTTATAAATAAGATTAAATAAACAAGGATTGGATACAACAAAGCAAGAATTATCACATTAGTTTTCAAACCAGTAGCACCATACATGGTATCGCAGGCTCTTTAGTATATTTTGAGTCTGAAGCGCAAGCTTTTGCGCAAACTGCAGTCCTACTTGCCCGTTCGGTACGAAGTATAGTCTTTTGATTCAGGACAATTTAACAGGCAAATCGAAGTCTAAACAAAGACCTTTCAAGTGTTGAAGCTTGACTTCATGATGTTAGATGAGAAGTGTAGCTACAAAAGCTGCATGCTTTTCTTATCAAATTTCTTAGACTCGATCCTGGAAATAAGCTATTTCTAAGCAAAATGACAAAAAAATTGCGCTTTGCTATCGCATATATTAGATATTTGTCTTTCTCAATTTTCCTTTAAACGTGGAACTTCATTTAACATCCATTTAACTTTGTATTATCTTGGAACGGAATTGCTCCATATGCAGTAAATAAACAAAATCAAATAAAATTTGCAGTTAATGACGTTTAGGGTACAAAATCAGCTGTAAATCAAAGGAAAAAGTGAATTAGAATATTACAGTTTTGATCAATAGCATCTACTTTTTCTGATATGAAAAATGCTTGAAAGTAGCTGCCCCCTTCATATGTTTTACAGCTATTTCCAAAGTTGATCACCGGAGTAATAACATCTGCTGTTTTGCCAAATATTAGTCTGAACAGAAAGAACTATGCTCAAATGCAAGCAAATGCGATTGGCTTTTATGTTGAGGGTATGAGCGTGACAATTTTTTTACGTGCATGAGCATAAGCTTTGTTTGCTCAATTTTTGCTGGATTGGGCCTCAGCTTTCGATAGAATACTTGATCCCACCACCTGTCAGCCACATAAACATGGAGGTATCTCGTTCGGTAAATTACCTGAGGACAAAACAATCAAACCTGCCGGTTTCTTTGCATTATTGTAAGTTTCGTGCATAGTGTCAAGCAGGTAAACTCTGAATACTTTTTCAAAGTCTTCAATATGAACTCTTTCCCTCCCGCGAGCCATTTGCGAACACTGGCGCGCATGTAAACAGAGCTTCCATCAAAAATTTTTTTGCCGGTATATTTACTGTCGCGGGAGCGAAGCACGCAAAAAAAATTCAATCACAAACCACAAGCAGAAAGTTAGAAAGGTCTTTATATAAAACGTTTTTGCTCAAACAAGACGTACGTGTACAACAACGCGCATGTAAGCAAACTTTCTTTGGCCGATATATTTACCGTCGCGGGAGTGAGCGCTGGAAGATCGCAGGCGGTAACCGTACTGCCGCAGAACAACGGAATTAAATATAGGTGGTTAGTTATACCGGCAACTTTGAAAACGGAGTTCACGGCTTCCCTGCTTGACGCTCAGCACCACAAAGACAGTTGGAAAGA
Source organism: Trididemnum clinides (assembly GCA_963675345.1). Taxonomy (NCBI): domain Eukaryota; kingdom Metazoa; phylum Chordata; class Ascidiacea; order Aplousobranchia; family Didemnidae; genus Trididemnum; species Trididemnum clinides. The sequence continues at coordinate 29,397,620 of OY776293.1, forward strand.
AAAGGTAACAAGTTCGTTTGTTGTGTCCTTTGATAAGACACTTAACGATATACCTCCATGTCATTGCGGCAGACAGGTGGTGGGGCTGAGTTATCTACCGTTCATTATGTCCCAGTTTCACAACAAAGTAGCAAACAAATCACGAGCACGTGAACAAAAACGTGCAAATTAAAAGCAAACATCAAATACACCGTCTTCCGACTCGTTCATACCTCTTTGAAACTAAAATTTGAGAAACAGGTAAAAAAGAAATGCAATTTTCGCACGAAATTAGCCAAAAATTTACAATAAATTTATTATTTAAGGTAAACTATTGATTGAGACCAGTTTTGCTTCCGTTTTGACCACTAGGCTGGCGCATTTTTCTTAATGTTCTTTAAATTTTTTAGCGGTTTGAAAAAGTTTCATTTTGCTTACTGATATTTGCAAACCAAAAATTTTTGTTGAGTTTTGACCTTTGACCTTGACTCACCCAAGATGAAATGCAGAATTTTTCTTAAAATTGGTCAAATTAAAAGTGTGTAGCCGTATATGATCAGATTTCTCAAACTTCGACCCCTTAATTTTGACGTTATTTCCTCTTTAACTTCCGCTTAGAATATCTTTACTCTGCTTCAAGTTTGAATAATGTCAAAGAGTGCATGTTTGTTGTGTTATTTTAGTTGATTCTGCAGCCTGCTGCAACCAGATAAATTGGTGGAGTTGCCTTTTTTCAGCATTTAGAATCAATTCACAAAGTGATGGACAGAGAAAAAGCTTCTAGGCAGCTCTTGTAGTTGTGAATTGAAAACTACAGTTGGGGAGTTACTTTATGCTTAATGTACAATGTAGGCTATCCAGAATATCTAGGGACTTTTGGTGCGAGAATGACGTGAGAGCAGTCATTGTTGGTAAGCACAAAGCTTGAAATAGGACCAGTAAATCTGCCGACAAAAGTTGTTGAAAAATATGAAAAAACTGTATATGAGCACTAGGTGTACCAATAACTTTGACTGTTCTGTTTCTCATAGAGAGAAATTGAAAGGTGACTGACGAATAGCTCATGAAATAATTTGTGTAAAATGACAGCTAGGTCAAAAGGAAAGCTAAAGATATGGATTTTTGATGAATGTGTTGTGAATCATATCAGAGGATCCAAACCACCAACAAGCAAAACTGTCTACTTGTATTTTCGATGCTTACATTCTGAGCTGCAAGAAAAACAGCCTGAAACATCTTCTCTGCGCAACACTGCTAAAGATGCAGTTAAAAATGTGAAGCAGTGGTAGTTATGTAAAGCTGGTATCCCCACAAAATCTAATTTACTCTGATTGACATGATCTCAAAAAGTTACAAAGATTGGACTATCTTTTTTGAGCAACAATTAAAAACAACGCAGCCACTACTGGACAAAAGAGATGCCTAAAAGAAATAGGGAAAACATTTTGGGCCCCTAAAACAAATTGTGAGAAGGGATTAAACAAGGAAAATAAAAAGTTTTTGGAGAATATGAAAGGCGGCAGAGAAGGTGGAGTTTCATCACTGGATTGAGTAATAGCGGCTAAAAACAAACAAAAATAGAAAAGATTGTGCAGTTGAAAAAGAAAAAATAACTTACAACAAAGAACAAAGGAAAATGGATCACGCAATGGAATCATCCATTACTGCTGAACAGAAAAAAGACAGCGAGGATAGCACATCAAGTGACGCTGATGAAGAAGACGCTGACTTTCATTTACCAGAAACATCTAATAAAAGAAACAAACAACTGCAAGAAAAGCGGCCTGCTGTTAGTTTAAATCTTGATCCAACCCAGTGGAGTGAAACAGTCAGTCTTGGTGGCAAACACCATATAAGCCACTGAGGACTAACAGAAGTAATGTCTGCTGTTGTTAGTTTTGGTGGTGGTAACATCAATGACTTGTTTTTTTAAAGACATAGTGCGTAGACACTGCAATAGCATGCGAGTGCAAAGGGCCAAGTTTGTATTTGAGATAAGCCTTGAAACAACTCATGATTCAGAAAGTAACAGATATTTGCTGCACTGGGATGGAAATATGATACAGAGCATAGAACATAGTTATTGCTATTCTCTTGACTGCAACTCATGAAAAAAGTGAAATTTTACTCAAGATTGAAAATTTAGATCAAGGACATAGCACAGCTGCTGAGCTAACTAATATTAATTTTGGACACTTTGGACAACTGTAACATCGAGAAACATCTAATCATTGGTTTATTGTTAGATACAACTTGTGTTGACACAGAAATTCATAAAGGAGTAACTCTATGCTTGGAAAGAGCATTTGGCAATAATCTCTTGCAGCTGGCTTGTTAACATCATGTTCTGGAGCTGTTATGTGGAGCGGCTGCTTCTTTGGTTTATAGTACGACAAAATACCAAATGAGGCGGCTTTTCAAATCCTTCTCGACGGCTGGTCTGGTCTTGATAAACTGGACTTTCAAGTGCACAAAGCAAAAAGTAGGAAAGAAAAGACTGAATGTGAAAATTTCATTGCATTTTGTCCAGCTGCACTTGTCGATGATGCCTCCAGAAAAGTCTATCACGAAATTTTAGAGCTGACTGTCCTTTTTCTTGATGAGTATGTTTTTGTTATTTAGATGGCTCTACATGTAGAAACAATATCATATTACGTGATTACTGTGGTAATTAGTGTACTGATAGATTTATGATAATGCAATATTGCAGAAGGAGAGCTGCCAGGTGAAAAACAATTTAGAGTGAAAACACCTGGTGCAAGGCATCATGCTCGCTGGATGTCGAAGATGATCTACACTATCTAAATTGCTATGTTGCAGCACCAATTGAAAAATGACATCCCAGAATGATTATTAATGAAAATTGTTGGTCTTGCTAAGTTTCTATGCTTGTACGATGTCAAGCCATGGTCGAGAGCAACTCTGTCCTTTCAAGCCCCAATCGAGGATCTAAATTTGTACAAAATGTTGCTTACCAATGTAAAAAAACACAAATCTGAGGGATTTCGATAACTAAACTTCGTTGTTGGTAAGCTTGAAAACCATTTTTGTTATTTGACAGAGCGTTTGGTCGTCCTTTCGCTTTTGAGCAATGCTAGTGTTCGGCAAAAACAAAGTTTGGCTAGAGCCATAAAAAGATATGACAAAGCATCTTCTTTTAAAAGTGCTGTACAGCAGATGCCTATGATATAAGTGCCGTGGAGCAGATGCCTGTCATAACACTTTCCACTCAGTTGAAAGATTTAATTGGTCAAGGGTCATGATTACTTTTCAAACTTCAACAAACAACCAGTGTTTTTGTCGAAACTGGCTTTTCTTTGGAAGAAAAATAAAGACTACATTCGCATGAAATCACGACTTCTTCATCTAAAAGTTGTCAACGACTTTTCAGAAAGAGCACTTGGACTTGTCACAGACTATCATCAGTCTGTGGTAACGAAATCACAAACTCAAAAACAATTCCTTTATCAGGTGGTAAAAAACCTTTGTGAAAACAAATCAGTCTCTTGGTGAAACCAAACGCAGAACGGTGTACCAAAAAATTCATGTCAAAAACGTGGTAAAATTCAACAAATTCTTGTGTGTAATATATGTGCCAGTGTATATGGAGTTGCTAAAGTAAACTCAATTTGCTTGCCAAAAATTCAGATTACTGCTCGTTTCGTGTTAGAGAGTAATAGAAGACGGCGGTTGAGTAGTTTTGGGAATATTCAAAATTCAATATTTTTAAAACTTTTAGACTGGGTGAACCAGAGTCAAACATCAATATTTTTTTGTGACATTTGGTGTCAAAGATACATTTACCAAAAGGAACAATATTACCGACTGACAAAAGAGTTTAAGAAAAAATTTTTTTTTCAAGATTTTGAGCCAGCCTATTGACTACCTGCCATAACTATATCTTTGCTCTGGCGTTTTATTTCGTTTTTGTAAAATCTGTAATTATCTTCAACTATTATTAAATATTTTATGCATTGTGGTAAAATGCTGTGCTCATTATACCACTTACATATTATATAATTTTTACGACATGTAGCAGCAGATATCAACAATGCTTTTTCATATTTCCCCCAGGTTTTAGATAGTCTATAGCATGCTTGAGTAAAGATGTCATAATCACTCATATTAGTATTTTATTTACGTCCTATTTTCTTACGCATATCGAAATGTCAAACGTTTTTTAAGTTTTTCTCTTGTTGGTCCCCACTATAATTTATTAGAGTACTTATTTTATATGCGTGGTAGTCAAGAGAAATAAGTAGATATATCTTTTAAGTGATTGATCTGTGCAAGCAAAGAAGAAAATCCAAATATTTTTTGGTAGAAACATTACGTGCTTTATTTTTATGATTTTGTATTAAATGTTTCACCGGACCACTGCGATGCTAAACTTGTCAAAATTAGTTAAGCGTTCAACTTGCAGTTTTTCGATGACAAGACTTATCGCTTAGTGCGTACACGTTTAAGTCACTAAAACTGATTATCCGATACAAGATAGATCAAAACGCAACGCAAGGTGTCAAAAAAATGCGGACCCAGATCCACTCCTTACAAAATTGTATTAATATTGGATCCTAGTTCCATATTGAGAGCACATTGTTTTCTTTGTTCTTAGCAGTAATTGCTATGACTGGAATATATCTATATTCATTAACTTATTAATGTTTAGGAGTAGTGATAACGTCTTTATCTGTCTCGCTTTCTCTCGTACGCTTGTACTATCGTGTTGGTAGCTTGAACTTTAATATATATTCGAATATCTTATGTGATGCTTTGAATTAGGCCAAATATATAACAGCTATTACTTCCTAGTAACCGATGAAGACACCTGCTTACTATTCGAATAGAATCAGTTTTTAACACAAGCAATTGAGTGCTTAGCATCAAACACTTTTTAAAAATGGTAGCTGCAAAAGTTGTCTACACTAGTTAGCAGCTAGCTGCGAGTCTAATCACTTTTTTCTCTGTACTCACCAATCATAGTTGGTTGATTGCCAGCAGCAGGCACCAAAGCCGAATTTTGGTCTCGAGAAGTCACGCATTGCAATGAAGTTGACGGTTGATTGCCATTATCCATTTCAAAAATATCCATTCTGTATTCACTATTGATCTTTAAATATCAAACGGGTATATGCTACAAAATTTTAACAGCCCTGCTTTACATAACTGAAAAAAAATCCACTTTACATAAATCTTTTCGATTATTTCAATTTAATACTGGATAAATTTTAGATTGGCGTGAGATAAAGTTTCTTTTTAAGAAAATATGCTTATGCTCGAGGAAGGAACCAATTCAAAAAGGTATAACAATGTTTCAGAGGGGCAAGCACTTCTGTTCCAAAAAAATCTTGCTTTGTGTATGTGATCCAAACAATGAAAGTTTATTTACATAGTGTTATTCTAGATGCAGTACAGTTTTAGTTTTTGTGTCCCGTGGCCAAATGTTCGCAGTCACGAAGCACCAATTTTCTTGAATATTTCCATAGCGTACATATGTAACAGATAGATTCAAAACACATCGGTTTGTAGATGTAGATCTCAACATAATGGTGCTATTGTATATTAGTCAATTAGCATGTTAATCTGAAGCGGCCCTTGTGCTTTATGGGGCATGGTAGAAAAAAACTGATCGCAAAGAGCCAGGCAGCTTTTCATGACGTGGAACTGACGTGGAACCGAAATCATGTACAGCAACGGTTTCAACCAGTTTCAACCGCCGCTTACTGGTGGACTGCCAGTTTCTTTCAAAAGGATTCCAAGATCTTATAAAATGTTAGTTTTACACAATTTACCCCAACGTTTAAACAAAATTTAGCAGACTTTATAAAATTCTGATGATTACATCAGGATGCCCAAAAGGATGCAAACTCGATCTAGTTGTATTTGAGTTTTGCATTTCAAGTTTTTCGAGTTCAAGTTTAAACATCGATACAGAAAGGGAAGTTTAAGGGTATAGTGTACACACATACTACAATCAATAGATTTACACGTCCGAAAATAGTAATCTCTCTCAAAATAACTTAAAGAACAAATTAGACCGCTAAATGATGCTAATGAAAACTTGGATGAAAAACATTGTAGTTGTATGCAGCAAAGTAATTCTTAAAATTAATTTCCGTATAGTTCTTCTTTACTTGGCCCTCACGGTTAGTGTTTCCGTTGCGTGAAACTTTAAAATATTTCTATTTTTTTCAAAAGTGCATATTTAATGGTTGTAAAACGATCGATTTGTTTGGAATTCGGGTTCAAGTTTATAGGTTATTATTTTTCGAGTTTAGCTTTGAGTTCGGCAAAATTAGCGAGTCCTTTCGAGTTCAAACTCCAGTTAGAGTTTACAGCAATCTTTAGCACAGGCGGCCGAATCCAGCCAACTGAATTAGACAACAGCATATAGAGCACCGCACAAAATCTTTTTACAGTAAGAACCAATATTTTGCAAATCAGCCCAAAATGCAGTGTAGTTTTCAGCCTGGATTTAGTGGAAAATTTATAGGGGCATTTTAATTGCCTTGAATGAAAGCATTTACCGGTACTTCATTTACATTTAATGGTTTGTGCAATCAACTATCAATCAAGTATTAATAGCTCTAAGAGTAGATTATCTGTAGTAGTCAGTATGACATCAAAATTTTTTGGTGGTTTTTTGCCTACAAGTGTCTTTATTTAGTTCATCGGCTGCATTAAAAGTCAAGTCGACTTTGACGGCTGTATAATGTCCAATCAAAATAAGTATCAACATTTGATAAGTATTTTCTTTTGGCAAAGTGCACTTATGATGCAATTATCATGTTTTGTTTAAAAATGTTCTATTGTTATGAGCTGTTCAAGAAAAAGAAGGTGTAGCAGCAGCTTATTCATTAAAGATTGTGGTTCAAGTAAAGCTTTTTAACTAAAATCAAAAGGCGGACAGCGATAGTGTTAACTGTCAATGACGTTATTTTGTTACATAAGTAGAACATGACCCTCTTGGTTGTGTTTGGTAATTTTCAAATGCTACTGACATTTTTTGCATGAATTTTGTTTGAGGAATGGTAGCCTACTAAAAGTAGTCGAGAGCGAATGGGTAGCTTATATACTTCCTCCAATTTTATACACCTAGTTGAGGTAGTTTCAAACAAAACAACAATATTTTTCTAATTGGCGTATTGTACGCACGCTACTTTTGTTTTCTTTCAATTTTTTGTCAAATATTAGCTATTGTTAGCTCATTTTTAACTTGTCATCATCAAAAAAAGAAAATACTTAATGCATAAAATCAATAAATAAAAGTGTAATCAAAGTTACTTTGTGAGGTTATGATAAAAAATTTCTGTAAAAACTAAAAGGTTTGATTTAAGATATCATACATGTACCACTTGTCCTTTCAGGACATCCATTTTTCGGAGATTTGCCGCAAATCCATGTGCGGTAAACATTTTTTTATGAAGCGTGGAGCGGGTCAAAGCAACATAATTTTCCGGGCCGCACAAGTTCATTTGGCGACCACAGGTTAAACACTCCAAGATTACATCATCTAGTACTCATCAACAATAAATTATACGTGTTGTAAATGCTTTGTTTTTGTCACAAATCTCAGTATTTTTCATTGTTACTTTATTGCACTATCTCCAGTGCGTGTTTGTGAAATTATAAAGCGATGCCTACCCAATGCAGTATGACAGTAGCAATCAGAGACCACCAGAAGCAAAATTCGTTTTAAAAAGTTGGTTGGACAAAAAAATCACTTCACTTGTTTGGAGACAAAAATAGGCAAAATTTCTGGTTAAAAACGTTGTTCTCCAGGAGAACAGGCCTTCATCTTCTTAAAATAGCCTGACTTCAAAATTTGTTTCAAAATATGCCAATTAACAACTTATAATGGTCTCCCCAAAACAACGTCAGTAAGGGTGGATGCCAGCTAGAAAAATTTGGAAAGCATTAATTTATTGAAAAAAGAATTTCCAAAAAAAGTGCGAGGTAAAGAGCTCGTAGCAGCACAGAACAAATGAGATAAATAGTTTGTTAAGTCGGGTTAGCTCTGGCGCTGTACAAAAGATTCACATTTCTAAAGAGACTGCAGATGTTTAAATGGCTATGCCTATGCCGTTAAGATGAGAGACAACATAGCGAGCGTGACGACAAAGAAAAATTTCTTCATCAGCTGAGAATGAGGGGATTTGTGTGTCAAAATTTTAAAGTTGATAGTACACCTCTAGTTTGAAAAGAGTATATAGAAGAGATTAAGGAGGAGAGGCTGTAAGGGACTGCAAATGGCTTAAACTGCGCACGGCATTTGATTAGTTAGATTCTCAGCCTTTGCTTCGTAGAAATGAGTGACCGAGGAAACTAATAAATTTTCAACCAAATGTGCCAGGGAGTGTGAAAAAGAAATAACAACTGAAGAAAAGCAAGTACAGAAAATACAAAGTGAAAGTCAGAAAGCAAAAAGAGAAACTGCACAGCTGTAACTTCTTTCGAGATCAGTAGCGATCTTGATAGGGCAGGATTTACCAGAAAAACTGGAGCAAATTGAGCTGGTCAAAAACAAAGAATGGCTTGAGTGTCATTGCGTGAGCAGTTGGCTAAAAGATGCCGATGCTTACTTTTCCAAATAGAAAAAACACAGCACTATCAGTCTGGATCACAAAATTGTGGTTTGCAAAAAAGTCAAATTGTGCTAGAGCAGCCTATCGTCAAAAAAAAAAGAATCAAAACGAGAGCATGGAGTGGGTTTCTTGTAAAAGGCAGTAATAGGTTTCTCGGTAAAATATTGGGCGATCGAGCAGTGTCTTCTAGAAAAGGAAGAAGAAAGCTTTGAAAGCAAAGCCGCTCCCAAATTTTCTGTATGATTAACAATACTTATCTTTAGCTTAGAGCACAAGAACTGAATTTGATTTGCAGACAAGCAAGTTCACTTGATTTTAGATCAGTAACAATCAATAGAATATTTTAAAGTTTAACTAAAAACTGCAAGTGTTTAACTACGAAAGTATATCATTTCTGAAATTTGGTAAAGTTTGAAAGCTAATGCTAGCCTCAGTAGTAAATATCAAGCAATAAGTAGTAGTCTACTAATAATGAAGAGAATGCGTAATAATTGCTTTTGCAAGGAGACTGTGCAGCGTCCTAGCAACAAATAAAAAACTTTACTTTTCAAAGAAAAGTACATTTTGAGTTTGAGAACGCATAATCTCTTTTATTTCTTTTTGTCCATTGAATTTGTTTCTACAGAGTTGAAACTTTCCAAAGAACGTTGAAAAGTTTTTTGAGCTTTCAATCCCATTTACTTTATGAGTTTTTATTCCCAGGCAAGCAATAAGACTACATAATACCTGCAGGGCATAGGAAAACTGGGAACAACAACGACATGTTTCCATTTTACAAAATTTTACTGCTTAGTCGTTATGTAATTTATAGCTTTCTAGTTAAGCAAGTTGTGTTTGAAAACTTGAAAAACATTGTTACAGTAAACATTCCCACGTAATTGCCGAAAGTTATGCATATTTGTCAAAATTTATGAAACCTTAGTTTTGTCTCCCTCCCTCTGAATATCAACATCCTACTATACTCTTCAATGCCAGAACTTAGCAATATTAGTTAGGCTTCCAAATATTAGCAATCGCAGAACCACAAGACAAGCCTGGCTAATATTAGCAATCATGGGTGTAGGAGCTCAAAACAATTTGTGGGGGCACCAAATTTTTGCCCGAAAAATTTGTCACTGCAATTGAATTTTGCCCAAAAAAATTTCCCCACATTATTTACAGTAATGGAATAAAAATTATCAATGTTGGACCACAGATGCTAACAGCAAAAAAGTCAATTCATTGAGAAATAAAATGATACTTCCAAAAAATGGTCAAATAAACATGATAGCATTTTTTAAAGCTTATTTCTACTTTTCAAACTTTGGTATATAGTTTAACTAAATTTCTAGTGTAAAAATCTAACCAACCTCACCAATCTGAATCCAAAATAAGCAAATATTTTTAAGCTAGTACTTTGGTATGTCTGCTGACTCACATAATTATAGCAATCGTTCTATAAAGAGTTGTCTATAATTGTACCAATATGCCTTTTCCAAACACCAAAAAATCCAAAAGAAATAAATATTAGACCAATAAATAATAATACTTTTCTTACCAGATATTTTTATTCAGTCATTAAAAAAATCCCTAGCGATTACCCAGAAAAAAGGTCAAAAAAGCAATTGGAAACTGGCGTCCATTAAATGTTCTTTATTGTAAACCTTGCACCTAATTGACAAAGCAGCATACGGGCGCAAAGGGCATTAACAATTTATTAAAATGGATATGCCAGGAAACAATAATGAGTATACCACCCAACGAATTTAGACGAGACCATCCCTGGACGCGTTTCGTCCTTTTGGATTCATCAGCAGGGTCCGTCCCGTCACAAGCAAAAGTAACCCACTCATTAACGTTATCCTTAAAAAAAATCCAACTTTCACTGTAGGAGGCCCGGTTTACTGCGAAGTGAGATGGAGTGAAAATTCGTTGGCGTGGATTTGCTCGCCACGTCTATCAAAGGTCGCCCGGCTCCCACCTCGTGAATTGTCAACGCACTCGCCTTGAGCGTGATGGCATTGCAAAGACAAGGCGCTAGGCTTTATATGCAGCGTTTAATCTGCTTTGTCAGATCAGTGTGTACACTGATCTCCCAGTGGATATGTAGCCAAAATCAACCAATTTGTCAACCCGCCCTGTCAAGCAACACAATATGTCGTCGGTTGAAGTCTCAGTGCTTCTACTTGTGCTTAGTTGGATTTTTTTTAAGGATAACGTTAATGAGTGGGTTGCTTTTGCTTGTGACGGGACGGGCCCTGCTGATGAGTCCAAAAGGACGAAACGCATCCAAGGATGGTCTCGTCTAAATTTGTTGGGTGGTATACTCATTATTGTTTCCTGGCATATCCATTTTAATAAATTGTTAATGCTCTTTGCGCCCGTATGCTGCTTTGTCAATTAGGTGCAAGGTTTACAATTTCTATATCTTCGCCTATAATTTTCAAATCTATAAATGTTCTTTATTATTATCTTTATCTTTTGAAATGTTGCTGAAATTATTTGATCTCACTCTCACTATTTTGACACTTTCAACTTGCACATTTTCTTTTTAAACAAATGCTTTTTGTTGAATGACTTTCAAAGAAAAAGAACAATAAAACACTAGTTACAAGTTACTACAAAGTATTTGATCCCGTGTACCTACCATTTAATTCTTTAGAATCACAATCAGACTTGCATCTAGGGATGGGCAATTCAGAATAATTTACTATTCTAGAATAGTTAAACCGAATCCAGAATCCGAATCCGAATCTTTTTTGTAATTAGCACAATCAACATGAAAGCATTTATTACAAGTTTACAACAACAAAAGCACAATCAGATAACGAGGTTATTGTAGTGCAATACATTTAAGCTTTCTACATCTTTGCCTGTGTGTACGATTTAGTTTTTGGATCATTGCATGCAATCAGTGTTCTCTTTAAACGCAAAAAAAGTGCGAATTTGCGTAAACATGTCCGGCGGATTCGCAGTTATAACTCCACGATGCGTAAAAAAGTCCGGCGGTATTTGTTAATTTTTTCGCAGTTGTTAAAATCTTTGGAACCAACTGTTTCACGTGAGAGACAGTGAATAAGAATTGAAGGCTGAACCGTCGCTTTTTTAGAGAAGTGTAACGTCTTGAGTAAACAACGCGTGATTCTGACGCAACAGCGAGTGAGGACGACTAAAAATCTTTTGTATCGAAAATTATCTCTAAGTAATTGACACAAAGTAAATCAAAAAGTTTTTTTCTTTACTTTTTCCGGTCAATTTCAATCGTAGCTAAAAAGCAATAATACCAAAGAGCTCTCAAACATCAGTTTAACACAAGACATCATTTTTTGAGGAAAGTTTGAAGCTGGAAGTCGTTAAAATGTGTATTTTTTTCTTTACGCTTCGACGCTAATTTCAATAGTGCTTGATAAGATAAGAAAGCGCACAGCTCTCGGTTTCAATTTAGCACAAAAAACACCATTTATAAAAGGAATTATTCAGTTTTTGTAAAATACTAATAAATAACCTTTTCACTCTTGCCAATTATGAAAACCAAAAGTAAAAAAATACGACTTCCAAGTTCTGATCAACCCTTAAAATGTGACGCAAAAAAAAGTGAATTCTAGTTTTGATCCCTTTAAAAGAGTATATATTAAATTGTAGCCTTTTTTATGTAATTTACTTGAAAGGTAATTTGAAATACTTCTCTCGCCCCAGAAATTTTGAAAACTCTGCGCTTACACCATTAGAGTTGTTGTTTTCGACTTGCTTTTAGATTTATCTTTAAAGATCTTTATTGCGCAGTTAACTGCAGTTCTTGCTGCGAAAGACGTAACAGAGTAAACAAGATACAACTCGCAAGCTGGCGTCTTAATCGAATTAAAAAATAAAGATTGTTCGTGACAGATGAGGATCGCCTAAATTAGAGATTTTCAATCGGCGAACCATGGCCTACGGGGCCAGTACGTTATTTAACCTTCTCATTGAGTGAAATTGGAAAATCTTCTTGATGATTTTTTTTTATTTTATTTGGACAGCATTCCTGAAATTTACGTTGACAACTTGTTTGAGGTCGCCTATAAAATCAAGAAAAATTAATGATCGGGCCACGTGTCTCTGCGTTTCGAAAATGGGCCACATGAAAAAAACGGTTAAAAAGCACTGAACTAGGTTTAACATGCCATAATTGAAAAAAAATACGACTGAGAAAAAAACAAAGGGTGCGGTTATACGCAAATCAACGTTATAGGTAAATTTTAAGTATCCGAAATACTAAAATTCTGCAGGGACTGAGGGAAACGTTACGTTATTAAAAGCAGGTTGACATCATAAATAAAGCCATTAAACTAATTCTACTGTACAATAAAAGCGTGGAAACAGTGCACGCGTAGCTTACAAATCGCTGACGCTTTAACTGCTTTTGAAAAAATTTGGGACAAAAGATCGGAGATCTAAATTGGGGTAAACGACATCTTTTATTAGCTTAGCGTACATACTTACAGCAGTACGCTATCACAGACATGTTTTTTTACAACTTCAAAATACGTTGCTTGGGCTGATGTAGCGGTTTGTTCAGCAATGTCCACCAAAATTTGTCCGGCGGTTTTTGGACATTTACTAGCAATTTTGCACTTGCGCCGACGGTTATACACTTATTAAAATCTTAGAGGGAACACTGCATGTAATTGATACTTTTATACAAAAAGGAAATCTGTGACCAAGCAATGTGATATAGCTTGTAAGCAGGATATAAACCGAATCCTATTATTGGATTCGGATAGTTTGGGATTCGAATCCTTCGGATTCGGTATTCTGAATTGCCCATCCCTACTTGCATCGCAGATTAAAAATAAATAATAGGTTCACTGCACTACAAAATACTTGGCGAAACGCTGTAGCATTTGACACATGTTTATTACATTGCACACTTGTACAGATTATATAGCAGTACTTCTTTAATTTGTAGTGTTGGTACTGGTAATTGAAAGTGCTTTAAATTAAGTTTTTTAAGCTTTATGCATTTTGGTTCATTTGCTTTTAAAACGTTTTAATAAAGAAGTCATAATTTGGGTTTTGCTATCACTTTCTTGTATACAATCAAAATAATTTATTCATTTTTTTCTCAAAATACAACTAACTGTACAAGTGTAACTTTGCAAACAATTCAATTGCTATCACAGTCAAATTTCAAATTTACTAGTAATTGATACCAGACTTACTGCTAGTAAATTCTTAGCGCATATGCATGAGAAACATCATACTAGCAGGATGAAAAGCAATAAAAAGCACTATTGTTTTTCTTGAACTTGGCTTGCACATAAATTTACCAACGTAAAATACAAACTGCATAAATAGCATTGTTCTCAAAATACAGCTCACTGTACAAGTGAACTTTGCAAACAATTCAGTTACTACTAGCAGCATAAAGTTTGGCACTTGGAAATAGAATTATTGCTTGTAAAGGAGGTCTTAATTCCTAAGTGCTGGTAACATTATTCTAGCAGTAATAGATAGCATCTGTAAACATTGATGATTTTTCTGGAACTTAGCTTTGCACAAAAATTGTGTTTTCTGAATCATGCTCAAGAGATAAGTTGTCATCATCAGATTTAATTGTAAGACTTTCAACTATGTCGGCATTGGCAGAAAAAGTTAAAATTTTTGGACTTGCGGTTGCAAAACTTTGTTCAACTCCATCGACTGGATGACCTTCCTCTGTTTCATAATCTTTGTCTTCAGATTCATTTGAAACATTTTTAACCATCTCAGAATTAGCAGAAACAGTAAAAATCTCTGAATTTGTTGCAAAATCTTCCTCTTTGTCTCCAGCATCACCATTCATAACTTCATGCAAGTCATCATCTTGATCTTTTAATTGAACTACAGTTTCATCCAATCTTTCTTGCACTTCAGTGGCTGTGGTAAGTTCAAACACATTTTTATTTGGCAGCACACTTTCTTCACATTTATCTAGTTCACATGAGATACTACCAGTTACTGCTAAACTAGCAGAAGTTAAGTAGGTTGAATTATCTGCTGCTATAGAAGCACTAGATGAAGTAATTGTAGCAGTAGCAAAACATAGTTTTTTCTGAAGGAGGTTGACTGAATCTTCTTCAACTGAAATAAATTTCACTGATAAATTGTTGTTTTGCTTTCTTTTAAGTTGATCTGCTTTGTATTCTGAATATATGACTTCATTGCATGGAGTACATTTAATTTTCTTTTTATACAGTCTTCCGCAATGCATTGCAAAAAGCACTAAATCAAGATCCAGTACCGAAACTTTCTACCAATAAAATGCAAAATATCACAATCTATCTTTTAGCTTCAAAGACCAAAAAGAATAATGGCATTTAGTAGGATAAATGAAAAGCCAAACTTCTTTATTTTTTAGACAAAAAATGACAAAGATGGTGTGAAAATAGCTAGCTATTCTTGTCTTGCAGACTGGCAGTTACATTGACTTAAAATTACTGGTAATAAAACAACAAATAGACTACTAATCAATGCAACCAGATACTGTTCTCAAGTTCAATAGCTGAGCATATACTGCTTTGGTTACTTTTTCTTTCAAAAGAAAATTTTTTATAGCTTAAGCTAATAACCTACTGGTACTAAATGCCATTTAAATTAAGCTAAAAGCTCAATTGCCCGAAATTATCTAAATTGCCCAAATAGTTATAAAATCAAAAATATCTCTTTCGATTCAATTGGTTTAACTTGCTAGGAACCTGCAATATAGCAATGGTAATTGCCCAAAATTTAAAAAAGGCTTGAATTGTCACAAAAGCATCAAAAATGTCTATTATGAATTGATTTAGCAGAATGCAGTTTAGCCTGCCAGTACCAGCAGTAAAGTAATCATAATTGCTCTTGTATGGTACCCAAAAATCACAAATTTAAGCCATAAAAGTGTAACTTACTAGATGGCGGGTGCAGTAAGCAGCAAAGAAAAAGGAAATTTGATTCATAGGACGACACCCAAAGGCATTACCTATGATTTGCTCAAAAACATATACAATCACAAATTTTAGGTTATAGAGTATGGTGCATTATAAGGGCTTAAAGTTGCAGCACAATGGTTAAAATTGTACTTAGTAATGACTGAAAGTAAAAGGATTAGAAAATATAAAAACACTTACTCAAACTGCATGAAAAATCAAAATATGCCCAAAATTTTGTTGCGAAATCAGTGCATTTTGACAAGCAGGGGGGCCAGTGCCCCCCGGACCCCCACTTCCTACGCCTATGTTAACAATTACAATTACTGGCTAATTGTAGTTGAAATAATCAGGTCAACTAAACCTATAATTTCTCTGCTTTACTTGCAGTACTAGAAGTCCAAATGCAGTGGTGGTGGCACTGACGATTCCGAAACAAGTCTGAGCTCAACTTATTCCAAGCCCAGCAGAATAGTATGTACGAATATACACAATTCTTTCTTAGCTTGCTATCCCCATGTACGACCATCACGGAAAGGGTCAGAGTTTTATAGCTTTCAGCAAAATTCTTGATGATCATCAGACTTAGATTCCATGAAATTCATCACATGACGGCCCACTTAAAACAAAAAAGATGAAAATTTCTGGAAATGAATCAATACTGCAGTTTAATAAATCAATAAAACAATGAAGTTTTTTGTTGAAAAACTTTTTACATGCCACTATAGCGTTAACGCAAGAATCAAACAATTGACGTAATAGACGAATTGTCACAAACAATTGCGAAAATGTCTTTGGATCCGATAAAAAGTCTACTAATCAGTCAGGTTTACAGCATGATAAAAAATCATTAAACTGGAGCTACTCGCATAGAAAAAAAAATCCGCGAGAACCATTCTTTCGAACTCTGCTGTTGAATGCAATTTGCTCAGGCTACACATGATATAAAATTTTATTATCTGTCAACACAAAATTATTTTATTATCTATCAATCTTCAGCAGTTTTGGTTTTGCGACAAATTTGTTCAGTTTTTAATTCTTTTGCAAGTTTTGATACGCTCATAGCTTTATTGCTGTGGAATCGGCATGTAATTTCACATTTTTTTGCAGGGGAGAAATGTCTTTTTTGCTTGACATTTCAATTCAGAGTTTTCTTTGAACTATCGCACTGTAGGCCTACTCTGTTACCACTGCAGCTTCCAATTGATACGTTTGTAAACTTTTGCTTTGATTTGTTATTAATTCATTTGTGGGTTGCTATGAGTCGCTAGCAATTAACTCTAGTCCCTGATTCAAAATACGTACAATATTGCAGCAAAATCAACAAATTAGACTTGCTTACAGAAGACTTAACTGGATTAAAAAGTGGTTACCGTTCGCAGAATAGATTGTGACCTAGATTGCCATTATAAGCAAACAAAAAAAATAGGTCTGTTAAATAAAACAAAAAATAAGTCTACTTCATTTTACTCAAAGCTTTGCTTTCTTATATTGGCGGATCACATAAAATTTGAGAAGGCATTCTCTATCTTCAGCTTGATTGAAGGTCCTCTGTGATCAGTTTGACAACCACTTTAATAAACTTAGTAATATTTTTAAAAGGACTTCTCGGACAATAGCGATCGTTTACCACATTGCAGATATGAGCAGCCTATAATCTTAGCCTACGCTGCTGTCATAGTTGTTGCCAATCTTTTACTCAGCGCGGACTAAACGGCGAGTCCGATACGCGTCAAGTCGAAGCTTTCAGCCAACTTGTTAAAATAAGTTTGCCACTTCTCTCTGATTCCCGATGTCTCTATTTCAGTTCGCCTTCGTACAGTGTAATTCAGTTCTTATATAGTATATACAATAACACGACATTCACACTGACGACCTAGAACGTAATCGAAATGGTTTCTGTCAACGCAAAACAAAACATAATTTGACTGTGAAGGCGTTAACTTGATTGCAAAAAATAACACCGGTACAAACAATATTACCCTCACTATCTGAGCTTCAAAAACTTAGAGACAAGCTGGAGAGACGGCGCAAATTGGCCTAAATCAGGGTGTCAAACTCATTCAGTGCTGCGGACCACATTTGCTTCTTTGGGTTTGATACGGGCCAGATTCTACTGAAAAAATTTGAAGATCACCACTTCTCCGGGCAACGATCTCCGGAAATCGGGCAATGTATCCCGAAATGGTGCTGATCTCCAAAAAAAAACGTCATTATCTTTCTCTCGCTGTAGCTGTTAACACAGAGTCAGCGTAGCACGCTGGCGCAAGGATTTCCCGGTCATGTCGCGTTTGTTTACAAAAACAAGCATTTGTTCGCGATTGTAAGCTGCGTGTTGTCTAACGTTGCAACTTTCTAAAGAGCGTTAAAAAGTTTTTTTTATGGAAGAAAAGCCGCAGGAAGAAGAGACAGGAATTCAGCTTGATGTGGTCCAATCAAAAAAGGTTCATCATTATCCAAATTAAAAAAAAATATCAACGCCAAGATTGACGTTCTTGTTTAGCCAGGGCTTCTTTATGCAACCTTCACAACAACTAAAATAAAGAAATAATACGTACGAAACTAAAAGCATCAGTATCGATAGATGCTAATGAAAAATGTGAAAACAGCTGGAGGATAATGAAAGACAAAAAAAAGGGTTCATGGCCAAGTGCAATTCCTTGCGAATCTTCAAAAGTGTGAATTTTAAGATGGTGAATCAATCCGCATTTGAGGTTGTAAGAAGGAAAGGAGTGAGTGCATTGAAAGAAGTAAAAAAGAATATCATTCTATTTGAATAAGAACTACCTCCTGACGAGCCACCTTAGGCGAAACAGACTGTAGAAGTGTTTTTAACTTGAATAAATTTCATTTTATTTTATCGCTCTGATTCAATTATTGAGCCCTCTACTGTCAAATCGACCGACTACGTACCAAGGATTTCATACGTAGTCGGTCGATTTGGCAGTAGAGAGCTCAATGATAGAATCAGAGCAATAAAATAATTTTATTGCTCTGATTCTACCAAGGATTTCATATAGGTATCTAATGCTCAAACGTGCATAAGTTTTTGCCGGAAAACAAAAGAGCGAAATTTCAATAGCCAGCACGGATAGCAACTGATTCACTAGGAAAGAAACAGTTTAAGAAAGCTTAGAAAAAATAAAAGGCACCGGTGACGAAACGTTAAACACAAATTTACGAAAAAGAGGAGATAAAGCTTCGTAGCAGTGGCAGAAAAAAAAGCATTGCTAAAAGCAAAGATGAGGCTCTTGTTTTTCTTAACTCCTGCAAGCAAAATCAGTATGTTAATGGTTGGAAACTCCAAAAACCTTTAGTAATTTGGCCTGTGCTTAATGCCACTTTTGTAAACCAGCGATTCGAAAAATATGCATGCAGCAAACCAGTGTGGTCCAAATCCTGGCATGCCGGAAGCATGTGGTCCGAGTGCAGTTTTCGTGTGGCCCGCGAACTCTTTCCATTAGCCATCATCAAATGTCATTCTATAATTGAGTAGCATTAGTTGCAGTCCTAAATAAGACTCACGTCATCGTGATTCAAGTGTAGGCCTGCCGTACATCCTTGTAGATTGGTCACACCAGTAGATATGCCGCACCTTAGTTTGAGGCAAATAAAGTGGGGATTAGGGTTTGACTCACAGATAGGTCGCACTAAAATCTGGGGAATCAAACTGCCATTGACAAAATTAAATGTTATAAAATATTTACCTTCATTTCAAAAATTTGCTTGCAAATATTGAAACATTTTTGCTAGAACTCTAAACTAGACAATTATAGCATCATCATCACTGTCAAGCATTCTTCTCAGTTGTCCATCAGATATTGTATTGTCACTAGTGGCCATGTTATAATAGTCATTCAGCCCATCATCATTGTGCCAGCTGTGATATGCCAATTTTTCAAGTATGTCAAGTAGATAGGTGGCACCCATATTTTTTAAAGAAAATTCTGGTAAAAAGGTGCAACCAATCTACGAGTATGTACGGTGTATGTATTTATTATGTGGTAACAATGCCTTTTAGTGCTGTATTACGACACAGACATGCGTTGATTTGTGATCTTTGTTGCAAGCATGGACTCCCAAACTTAGTTAAGTTAGATGCTAACAGTAAGCAGATGTTTTGGAAGTAATATTTAATTAAGTGAAGTAATTCATCAAATAACGAGTCTCAAAAGAAAAGTGTCAAAAGAAAATGAAGAGTTTAATTCTAACTGGGAAGAAAGATATTTTTTTCCAAATGGTAAACCACAGTGTTTGGTGTGCTTGCAAGTAATATCAGTTCCAAAAGAGTTTAATTTAGAAAGGCATTACAGCACTAAACTTGAAAAAAATGCAGGCAATACCGCGGAGCCTCTAGTGAAGCAATTCTGATAAAGGGCGACTATTTTAAGCCTATTTTATTGCCAAACACGATTCAACTGTAGACGTGAAAGCTTCATACGAAGTTGCGCCGACACTCGCTAAACATGGGAAAGCCTTTCGGCATTCTAAAGGATCATGGAGTGGATTGCCCAACATTCCATTGCATCATACATCAAGAAGCCCTATGTGACAAAATTTTGCTAATGAGTAATGTTATAATTAATGTGACTACTATTGTCAACTTTATCAAAAGGGGAAAAAGAGCCCAAAGACATAGAAAGTTTGTTTAGCTTTTAAGAGATTTGGATGCAGAATATTAAGATGCACCACTATTTTCTAAAATTCGATGGTTAATTGCAGGAAAAGCATTGAAACATCTCTTTTCTCTGCGAAAAAATATTGGATTTTTTCAAGAATAAACAGAAGGAACAACTGAGAAATACCAAATTCGTTTGCGTGATGATAAGTTTATTGATTCACTGGCCTTCTTGACAGACATCAGTAATCATTTGAACATTCTAAACATGAAACTGAAAGATAAGAAACAAAATATTTCACAACTGGTTGGGCACATTGAAGGTTTTCGCCAGAAGCTTGTGTCATTTGAGGGTTCTTTACGAAGAAATGATACAACCCATTTTCCTTTATGATGTGAATTACTTGGTGAAAAAAAACACTATTTTTTTGTCATTTTCGATGAAAATTGGTGACATCCGTGATTAGTTTAAAGTTAGATTCGCTGACTTTGATTTGCTGAAAACAAAAATGAAGCTTTTCAACAATCTAGTGGAAATAGACGTAGAGTCGCAATTATCATATATTCAGCAAAAGTAATGTGAATTGCAAGTAGACCAATTTCTTTGTTAAGAAATAATGAGTGTTATGACCTCTTTAGGAAACTTGTAAGCAACGAGAAATTTCACTGCCAAAGAGACTTTGCCCTGAAAATGTGCTCTATGTTTAGTAGCCATATATTAGCAAAAGTACTTTTTCAATCATGAAGCGATTGGAAAACTACGCATGGAACCGAATGGCAGATGAAAACCTGGATGCCTGCTTTCGCCTATCCAACACCAAAATAAAGCAGACATTGACACAACAATCAAAAGCAAAAAACAATAAATTGCTTTGGTTTGGTATTTCGTTGATGTGTTATGTATCTCGCTTAAGACACGATGACGGAGTGGTAAGAGCGTCCGCTTCGCAGTCAGTAGACCTGGGGTTCATTCCCCATGTCGACTCACACCAAAAGACTTTAAAAAATGGTATCTATAGCTTCCCTGCTTGCCGCTCGGAATTTATTGGAGGTTGTGGAGAACAAGCCGGCAAGTTCGCTTGTGTCCTTGGGCAAGGCACTTAACGGGACGCCCCACCCTTTTGTGGAAGACAGGTGGCCCAGACACCTCGAAAATAGCAACTTCCAAGCGAGTGCGGACATACCGTCCAAAACCTAGCAATGCAATTCGCTTTCTCGTGAATGCAGGATAGATATGGTAAATAAAAAAAAAAAGAAGATGCTTCCACACATAATGTGAATTTTGTGCGATTGTGTTGTCGTATGTTCTCGCACGTCATTTGTTTCATAGGTAATAATGTCCTTCCTATGATGTCATAGTATGTCATAAACGCTACGACGTTTTCGAACGAAAGCATTCGTATCGTATTATGTGCGGATGCGCCTTTACTCGTAAAAACACTCTTTGATTTGGAAACAGGGAGAAAACACCAAAAAGTACAGCAAACCATTTGGTCGATAAAACAGCAAACTCAGTTATTTGATTTCTTTGTGGAGTTTCTCTTTGCGGCCCTCAAAGTATTTCTCAAGCTTCAATGTGGCCCTTTAACCCCTCACTCTTGAACCATCCTGATTTAGATAAAAATGTTAACTTGATTTGAAGAAAGTAACTTCTTTGATTTATGATCTACAATTAAAGGAATAGTAGAAACGTGAGCAATAAACTGCATTTATCTAACCTATGAAAATGTATTATTTTCCTAAATTTGGTGGTTTGTGAAGCTAGCTGCAAAAGATAGTGATTAAAGCAATCCCCATGTTGGCTACAAACAATTAAGGTCTTGAGTAGAAAGCTAATTCATTTTCCAAGAAAACCATGCAGGGTTTGAGCAGCATAAAAATTATATAAAGTTGACATGAAAATTGCATCTTGACACGGCTTCATAGTTTTATTTGTTTTTCTCGGAAATCAAACTTTGTTCTGCAGCGTTTCGCCTGGCAGCTGGTCTTTTCCCGATGTGTAAAAAGTGCACATTCTCAAGCGAGAATCGCAGCATAAATCACCTTAGAGCCTGGTAAGTGATTTCCTTTTTCAGTTTCTATCGTACACTCAAAGTCGGTAGAAGATATTCCTACCAACTGAAGTGATGAATGTAACAGCAAGATTTTTCATACTTATAAATTTCTAATTTTAAGTTTTGCCCGTTAGCACTTACGTAAGTTTGCCTTTTTTGTACACTACATCAATCATAAAAAGCCTTGTTCATTACATAGCGTTCTTTTCACACATACAAAATCGCCGTTCTTTTCATTTTCCATAATTGGGGCTTTATGTAGTGAATAATGCGTTATGTCTTGTTTCGAAATCAGTTTGTTGATTTCTTGTACTTGCTTGCAGTAAACCGCTTCTCTTTGTTTTGCAACTATTGCTTCTCTGGAGCGTGTATCAACTTAGTGCTATGTTAAATTGGAATTAAATTCTCGCTGTGACAATGAACACTAAAAGTGGATTAAGTGTTCTGCCTCCGGGGTCTTAACACAAAACAGTAATGCAACACAATGGCGTCGTCAAAAAGTAATGCAATTCTCTATGTCGCTAACAACCCAAAGCTGTGATGCAACAATTGTTCATCAGGCATAAACAACTCATGACTCCTATAATGGCTACCGTTACACCTTTTGATTGTTGATGATCTGAAGAAAATCTGCACGTGGCTGGCGCCGCTGCGCAGGAGACACTAATTGAAAGAGCTAGCTTCTTTTTTTATTTTTAAACCAAAACTTCACTTATGTTAACTACATTAATTTGATGGCTCTCAATTAATCAACAAACATGCTGTTGATGTCAATGCATTAGTAATTTGTGGTAGATGCGCTTTGCGCTCATACGTCACGTAGAAGCTACATTCTTCTTTGTTTTTTTACAATCGAAGAATAGAAATATGCAATTCTCTTTCTCTTTTTTTCATATCTTACTATACGCGACCAACACAAAAAGGGCCACGAGAAAATTACTGGTAACTTGTAGTTGTTGAAAACACTAAAAAATCACCTGATCTGAATTCAACGAAAGACATCACGAGATGGCTCAAGTGATGTCTTCTGATTATCGATCACTTTGAATAATTTTGATCATCTTGAAAAAAGCTAGTCAATCAAAGCAGTTCGTGATATAGGCTACTTGGTTTTATCATTGCTCCAGTTTAGCTGAACATAACGGGCTCAAAGCTTGAACTGGACTACTCTAGCTAAACTCTTAGGAAATTCAAGTCATGATAATTTTATCTATATCTTCTAGCCAAGGGAAAATCTTTGCGGTTATGCGTAGGCTATCACTGTGTTTTGACCCACTTCAAAGTGTTCAGTACCGCTGGTACAATTCATTTCTACTTCAAAGCTGCAATCAAGCACAGAAATTGCGATAAAAGCGTCTTTCCCAAAAGCACTACCATGCAAAGTCTTTTGGGGACATTGAACATGCAAACATTAAACATGCAAACGTTGACACATAACATTTTAACGAAAAAGAATTTTATCAAGGGTAGCTGGAAAGAAAGATCTTTTTGTCTCTTTGCATTAGTGAAAATGGCAAATCTTCAAAATTGGCTCTTAAAACATACAGTATTATATTATTGCCTCAACAGCTCATCTTGCATCAGTATGATTGCATTTTTACAAACAGATTTGGTTCGGTTAATTAGCTAAAAACTTGGAACCATCTCTCAATCTTTTCGTTGATTTCTAACATACAAGTTGTTATTAACTTTATGCAGAACGCTGCAAGCCTCACATCATTGACTTTTTACGACTATCTATAACTTCTTGCTCGACTGATCTACAATCGGTTTGTGTGTTTAACTGGCTGAAGCTTCTTGGTTTGGTTTTTACGCTCAGTGGTTTTGTCTTGCTTCAATGAGGTTAAAAGCTCCGCGACAATTTTTGCTAAAGAGAGCTGTACGACGTGAACCGTGAAGTTCAATTCCCGATAAGGTGAAAAGAGAATTGGTGTTAGTTTAGCTTCGGTGTAATGGCATAGCTAATTCTATTATCGACATTGGAAACGAAAGAATACGCGCAACATGTTTAGTTTCTAAAAATCAAAATCTTTTGATAGCCTACAGCCGCATTGTCATAAGAAAAATTAACAGAAAGCAAAGGCGAACATTTTGATAGCTATCTTGCAGTTCAAGTAGCGCTGCCAAAACTTGAGTTAAGACCCCAGATTTGATTTTGAGCACCTTGGTTAAGTTTTCGTTTTAAAATAATTAGTCTTTGATTTTTGTTTCAGTGCAATATCCATGTTATGTTGATTTGATTTTGCGTTGATTTCTAATTGGAGTTATTTCGTTCGTTGCTTTAAACAAAATGTCTCAAACTATGTGCCGCGAAACACCTGTGTTCCGCCATCTTCTTCCAAGAATTTCGCCAAAAAAATTATTTTTAGAAGTCGTTTAGCATTTGAAAATGAAAACTCATTTCCGAAACACCTTATATCGCTGTTTGATGTTTACCAGAAAAACAAGAAAAACTCTTTTGCAGCATTTTTTGGGTAATTTTTTTGAAATTTTGTTTTTTCGTATGTGTGTTAGAATAGTGCTTGATTTTATGTAAGTCTTTGAGATCATCTGCGTTTCAGGTTTGGTGTAAGAGAATTTATTTAACTCAAAATGTTGGATTTAAGGTGTTTTACCACCAAAGTTGGATATAAGGTATTTTGCCACCAAAAAGAACAGGGTTGTTTTTCACCCAAGCCCCTAAATCAATACAAAGATACATTACACACTAAACCGACCACAACATTAGCTCAATTAAACACTTGACTGAGTTATATTTAGCTAAAATTGTTTATTTTATCTGCAAAATTTTTACCACGTTTTTTTGTCCAACTGCTTTAAATGTTGTTTCTTATAACCACAAAATCACAAATTAGTGATGACGCTTAATATAGGTTATTTGTCAACTTGTTTATTTGGGAAATCACTGGCTCACATAAAAAGTTTAAGCCAAAAACAGAAGCTGATCCTATCACTGCAAATCTTTTACAATCGTGCTCTTGAAGGTTTTCAAACTCACATTGCCTTTTTACCAGTTGTTGTCTATATCTTCGTCATCATCCTCTTTCAGCTTTCCTCTTTGGCCAAAGAATGCTGATATCCTACAGCAGTATAAAAGTTATTTACAGCTAGCTTTCCAGGAAATAAAGTGACTTTCAAGATTTTTGATTCCACTCTGAGGCGGCGCAGCTCAAAATAAGTTGGGGGGCAAATAATAGGCGAGATAACTTCAGAGAGAATCTCAATAGGATGTAGTCCCAAGAAGGGTTTTCCCCAGAATATCATGGAGTAGAATTGATTTGATGCAATCTGGCATATATTTCGTGGGAAATTTTCTGTCAAAATAGAAACAAAACTAATTTGTAAAACTTGAACAATTAAGCCTATTGCTCAGAAATTGACTTTTGCATGAAATTTAGATAGTGTTGCGTCAAATTCGGATATTATTATCAGTGATTAAATCTTGCCTGGTTGGACCTAGAATAGACTGTGTAAAATCTCTTTTTAGTCTAACTGGGTCAGATTTAGGCACTAACTCGCTATTGTCATTGTGCACCACCTGAAATGCCGGATCCCTACTTTGGGGCATCTTGTTTTTACTGCATAACAGAGTGATAACTTGGCAAACTTAATCGCTGAGTCCGCCCTACTCTAAATCATAGAAGCTAAGCTACTCCAAAACTGCTATTATAACGCATATGGTTATGCACTGGTGACGAAAAAACGCAATAAAGTTTGAAATAATTCATTCACAAAAAGTAGTACCAGCACTATATTTTCATTACAAATCAAAAGTCCACAAACTCATGTATCTTCCATGGATCACTCCGATTGCATAAAACTTTAAGCTACGTGAGTTTTTTAAATATTTTTTTGTTTTAAAAATTAGGGCCAGTTTTGCAATTCATACAAATTCGTTGAGTCATGCAAATTCGTTGAGTTGTATTTTAGGGGTCCGACCCCCAAAATGAAACTCAACGGATTTGCATGAATTACAAAACTAGCTCTAAACAGAATTGGGGAGACAAGTTCATCCCATTCCCTTCGTGGCTCCGCATGTGCTTCCATTATTTTAAAACCAAGTTGCTTTTTTACAATTAGATTGAGGATCGTCTTGCAGTCGTTTGCCGCCTATTCAATTCTCTTCTTGCGAGCTCGTCCAACTTCATTGAAATACTCATGATATATTTGTGGATGAACAATAGTGCCGTGGTTGGGTAAAATCTTTTCAACTCTTTCAAATACTCTATCGGCAGGCATGTAAGAATGTCCTCTTACCAAAAAAATACATGCTGAAACACAACGTTTATTTTAGCCAGCATGTGTAAATCCCATACAACAGTAAAAGTTTTGGTCTGCCCGACACAAGAGTCACTAAAAAGACGAGCAGTCTTAATAGTATTATTTGGGGAATTAAGTAGTTCTAGGAAATGAGTTAGTGTAAAGGCAAATAAATCTCTTCTCTTGCCTGCTGGTGCTCAATAGTGTTTAAAATCCGTAATTCCGGTTTCGGAAATTAGTGCGTTTTTGTAATTCCCGTTTTTCAGTTTTATCAACAAAGTTTCCGGTATTTCGAAAATGGTAAGCAATCAATGGTAACATAGCTATTATATAATCAAAAAAATATTGCTAAATATTTCATTGCAGTCTTCACGTTGAAATGACCAAAAATCTTTACAAAGCTTCCCTGGACATTCCTGCAATACCAGTTGCAGCAGAACATGCCATTTTTGCTGCAGGCTTGTTTACAAGCAAAATCTGTTCACTGATAAGCGACAGATCTGTCAATGCTCTTGATTTTTCTTGACAATTTATATCATAAAATTAAACAAATCAAGCATTGTTGCATTTTTGTCGTGTTAATTTTTAATGTTTTGCATTTAGTAAGTTGTGAATAAAGTTCACGTTTTTCTCGAGGAATACCAAGATTGCGGTAGATTTTCCTGGTTTTCATTAACAAACGAACAATCAAAAATGCTAATGCTCAACCCAGGTATAAAACACACGTCGTGTTGTTGCTGCTCACCAAAAGGATGCATCACAATACCGAGGAAGATTTATAAAAGATCTCGGTATTTATTAAATCTCAAAATTTGAAGATATATCAACTGACTGAGAAGTTGCAGTAATTCACGCTCAATGCACAACTTAACAATCCTATAATTCAGACATATAGCAAGCTGACTGTTTTGCCACAAAATAAGCTAATTAAAATCCGTTCAAAAATATCTACAATCGTTTTAACTTGTATAACAGAGCAATTATGTTAACACTGCTTTCAAGTAGTGGATAGAAGGTAATTTGAAACAGAGGCAAAGAAGAATATTAGGTGTTTTGGAATCAAATTAGGTTTTGTACAATAAATTTTGACATGGAATGAAAGCGTATTGAAACCAAACTGAGAGGTACAAATGAAAAGACGGTTAAGCACCATAACAATCTGCTATAAAAAGCAATTTTTAAAAATATGGTTGGTAAAATGTTTTGGAATTGAACCCCTTAAATTGAAGTATTGGCAAACATTTATGTTGTTAATTATCGTTGAGCGGGATAAATATTCTTGTAAAAGGGTATAGCTAGGTTTATATTTGCTAGCAACAAGAAAAAGCTTTTTTGTAATATATCTTCAATGCAAGTCTGGGTAACCTAAAATCATATTCTTCATAAGCACCAAGATCTGACAGTACTTTTATAAATACGCCTTTCCTGGTGCAAAATAAAAATTTTTATTGTTTCTTGCAAAAAAGTTTGAGAAACGCCTCTTTAGAACGTCAATGTGTTCAGAACTGCTTCGAAGTTATCCTTGGACTTGTTGCCAACACGACACGTTTCTGCCACTAGGAGTGCAATTGCATAAACCTCCACGGCAAAAAGCAATGTGCGGATAAAAACGGCAAAAACTTTCTACGTGAGCCACGCAGGATCATATTGTGCATGTTGGTTTAAACAGATTGTTGGCTACCTAGTTATAATGATTAGCCAGACGTAGAGGTTTTGCTGGGGTTTCA
The DNA here is from genome assembly GCA_963675345.1 of Trididemnum clinides. Taxonomy (NCBI): domain Eukaryota; kingdom Metazoa; phylum Chordata; class Ascidiacea; order Aplousobranchia; family Didemnidae; genus Trididemnum; species Trididemnum clinides. Next base: position 29,425,745 of record OY776293.1, read on the forward strand.
CAGATTAAAACGAGCGCCATGAGTCTTTGACTTGAATTCAATTTGTATTAAAATGTAGCCTATCTGTAGTGTCGTCGCGAAAATAGAGTTCAGAAGGTCAAAGTCAAAACGTGAATAATTTCACGAAAAATGAAGATTATTTTAGATACATGAAATAAATGTGCTGCTGTTGTTGTTACCCGACCCTTTTCTTGGGTTGAGGGCATGACGGAAGCCCATAATAGTACCCCAGAAGCTCAGCAACTCTCCATAATTCGGAGTGGAGGACGTTAATAAAAAATAGTTGACCAAGAGTGTGCTGCGTGAAAAGTCCGTAGTAGGGCGTTACTACACAAAACGAGAAGTATTCTGAGTAGGATAAAAACAGACGTTACAGAGAGGATTCTCAATCTTGCAGATTCCGAAAAAACTCTAAAGTAAGAGAAAAAAGACTACAAGGAGCTGCAAGTGTTTGAAGCAGCGCTCCCGCTCCTCTTCTGGTTGAGCCATTCGGTAATGTCATTACCAGTGAGAAATTAATTGTTGCGAACCAATGGTATTCTAAGAACAAACACAGAAAAGATGTTGAAAAGTTTTTGACATAGGAACCCAAGAGCGTGAAAAAAAAGATAACCATACATAAAGAGAAAAATAATCACCAAGAACAGAGCAAAACTCTGAAGGAAAAAAAGTGACGGGTTTGCTGTTGCTGCCAAAACCAGTGCAGAGCTTGTAGGATATTGCAGGCTTCAGTGGAAAAGCTTGAACAAACTAGGTCTGCCGATTTACAAAAGAAGGGTAAATTTTACTGCCATAAAGTGAGAAATTAGCAAGGGATCAAAAGACGTTTGTGCTAAAAAAAGAGAAGTCTTTAGTCCAAATCACGAGATCGTGTTTCGGCAGATTGTCAAAATGGGCAATAGCACCACCTCAATAAAAGATATGGGTCACAGTGATAGCATGGAGTAATAAGAAAGAGCTCCACGTTGAAACAAGTAGGGTTCCGAGGAGAAAGAGGGCAAATTAAAAGAACCTCACTGGAGAAAAAAGTGTGTGAGAAAGTGGATGTCAAGTCTCTTCAAAAATACCTGGAAAGCCTTGGTTTTCCTTTGTGTCTTACCTGCGCTCAAGTTAGCAAAGATGTTTGCACTTAACCCCTCCGCGTCGCTTATCATCATATGATGATGGCGAAGAGAACGCCGCTCATCCTCATATGATGATTTGCCGGCTACGGCGAAATGCGTGTATTGAAGAGAGATGTCAAAAAGGAAAGGAAGATCTCTCCCAAGCGAGCTTTAAATACACGCATTTCGCCGTAGCCGGCAAATCATCATATGACGATGAGCGGCGTTCTCTTCGCCATCATCATATGATGATAAGCGACGCGGAGGGGTTAACAAAAAGCCAGCTCATAAAGGATAGGGCAAAATTATTTTTGTTTATTTTGTGGAATTGATCGTTTTTACAACCAAGAAATACATAGTGTAGTTTCTTAGTCGAATTACGCGCTCTTGTGTAATTCTTCGTTACGAGACCAGTTGTAAAATATACTTGATCATATATTGAAGAAGGGCAAAAGCGGTTTTCTGAAAAACATACAATAATGAGATACAAACATTTGGCAATTTAGTACGAGACACAAATGAGATGATGAGACATGATGAGACACAAACGTTTGGCAATTTAGTACTGTTTATATCAAAGCAAAACAATAAATTTCTTACCGAACTATGAACGGACACGTTAATTATTTCCAAGATATGCCGAATGTTCCACAAAAATGTCAATTCAAAAAAACACAGCGCACATGTGATACTAAAACAAAGAATGACGCAAAAAAAAAAGAAGGGTGTCAGTCGCTGCTCAATTAACGTGTTTAACTGACTTGCCTCCAACAATTTAAGTATCTAAAGTAGTGACAAAATTACAAAGTTGTGACAAAATTACACCTATTAGACGGCAGGAAACTGGTTCAAAACCTCGCGGTGTCAAAAACCAAAAATTACGATTAATGCTTTTACGAAATTTAAACTACCAAACTAAATTACGTTGAAATTTCTACACATAGTATGTGGTTAAGAAGTAAAACTATTTCACTGGTTTTTAAGGACCTTTTATTTTAAACAAACATAACATCAAAAATTCGTTTTTGCTTAAAAAGGGCATTATGATGATGCTTTCTTAACATACAAAACGTTTAAAGATACAAATCATTGTAATTAAACCACTAGACGTTAGCGCTACAAGCAGAAAAATTCGAAGCATGGGTTTCACATCTTCTCAAGGTTGTCTTGCAGCAAAGTTATTGTGCATCATTAAAAAATACAGTTTATTTTTGGAAAGAATTACACTTGTACAGGCACAACAAAACACATTGCGCATGGGAACGCTTAAATTATAAGTAACAATTAATTAATACTGTATACGTGTTTCAGGTTGAGTGAAGTTAATTTAGTGAGCTGTTCACAAAAACAACCCTACGACCGAATCTTTGCAAAAAACTTGTAAGTCACAAAACATCAACATTTCTCAAGCATATTCTCTTTGTCTAAACATTTTCATTTCTGACTGAATATTACCTAACGCTTGACACATATTTCAAAATCGATAACCCAAAAACCTCCATTGTTTTTGGAGCGGGGCTTGTGTAATTAAATTTTGCGTCTTTTTCCGCAAACGTGCCCACCTTAAGATCACGTTTGTTCAAAAGCTCATTAGGCGAAGCGCTTAGGCTTTTGCGATCGTGGTTGTGTAGATAACCTGATAACAATTATAGCATGATCAGAAATCGATATTGTTTAATTATATCATGTAGTCACAATTTTCTAATTTCGAAGCACTACACTGAAGTGACGGCGAAACCACACAGATTGTAATTTCCAAGCATCATGCATAATCCACATTTGTAATTTATATTTTATTCTATGTAGTCAGTGTTGCACGTTGTGTCAAAATGATGTTTTTACGGCGGATTGATGATTGTATGATTTTCCTCCGAGTTTTAAGTTAATTTCGTGTGTCTTGCTCATTCTTGCTAATGTGATTTTAGCCTCAATCCAAGTTTATTTGATCTACAGCTTCAGATGGCGTAGTGGTTAAAACGTCCGCTTTGCAGTCGGCAGACCTGGGGTTCATTTTTAAGTCGAGTCATACCAAAAAACTTTAAAAAATAGTTTTTACAGCTTCCCTGCTTCGCGCTCACCAAAATAGAAATAGTGTGGAAAACAAGCCGGCAAGCATGCTTGTTGTGTCCTTGGGCAAGACAATTAACAGGATGCCTCTATCTTTATGTGGCAGAGAGGGTTAAGCAGTCTACCCGTTGTGGAGGCCCCAGTCTAACTGAAGACTCGCAAACCGAGCGTGAGCGCTAACGCAGTGTATATACATCCTCCTGCATAATGCTCACAACAAATAGCTCAAACCACGAAGATGCACATTTTACTTTTTTGCTCAGTTTCACGCAAAGAAAAATTTGACTCATTTGATGGACACGAAACTTGCAATCCAAAAAATACCACAGGAGAACGTAGAACAAAACCAATATTTTGAAATAGCTGTAAATCTGGATTTAGCAAAAAGTACCAACAAAGAGTGTGAACTTACATTCATCAGAAATTAGGTTATGCATCAGAAAAAGTAATTGCATTGTCAATCATTTATAATTGCTTTCAACTCCTTCTCTGTTCCTATCAACGAAAAATAACTTATCCGCAGTAGTTTATAGGTGAGTTCAGTCCGGTGATTAGAATTTCGAAAAATATCACCAACGTTCGTCCAAATTAACGGTACAGTAGGCACCGCTTATTATGACCACGGATAATATGACCAGCCGCTTATTATGACCAATTTGGTACGGTCCGGAATTTCTCCATTTAAAATTCTCTGTTTAATATGACCAAATTTCGGATAACATGACCAACATTTTCTCCATCTTTTTTGTTACAGTACAGTATTTTTCCCGCCACGCACTTATAACTTCGCCTTTTCAACATATTGTTACACGCTGTACTAAATTTTACCGTTACTTGTAGTGTTAAAATACTGTACTTTGTTTTACTGCCAACATCACACTGTTACTTCGGGTAAACGATGAATTTGACGGTATTTGGACTTCTTGTGGCTTAAGGCGTCGATTCAAGAGCTGTTATGGCGGCTTTGATTTTTATAAGCATTCGGATATTATGACCAAAATGGTTTGGTCCCAAGGTGGTCATATTATGCGGCGTCTACTGTATTTATTAACAATGGTCTACTATCTATTTAGGGTACCTTGTGACGGGGGCTATTGTTACTTGTGCTTTTGGACAAAAACAGCATGTTATGGCCAAAGAATAGACCATCATGCGCTTGAGCTGCAAATCGTACACAGAATTCTGACGCAACAACATAACCTAAAGCAACATTGTTTTGTTAAAAACAGCAAATTATTTTTGCCTTTTGTTGTGCCGAAGAACATCGTGACTCCCGGCGAATTAAAAGACTTAAGAAAAATCACTTTTGATTTAACACTTATCAGCTACAGTATCTGGCGTAATAGCTAATTTGCAAATAGCATAAAAAGTCAACCTGCATAAACATTATTACGAAAACATAAAGAAATGTTAGTCTTTAAAAATTTTACTGCAAAATTATTGTAAGTATTTTTCCAGTAACGTGTAGGTATGTCCAAAGCTGTAGCTGTTGGCGTACGCGTCACAATTTTCTGTTTTGAAACCGGGAAAGCCGTTGTAGAAAAAGATGTACTATAAGTTTAAGAACACTAATCCTTGCGCTATTTTACAGAAGCAGAGAATTACTGGCGCCTTTTGCTTAAAAGAAAAGCAAAGTTCATTCATTTTATCCCGGAATACGTAGAAATGGCAGTTTTGTAGTCGACACCGTAGTTAGTCATGACGTATAAAACGAGTGCTTCATTGTCTACCACTAGCGACAAATAAGAGTCGTAGCTATCGTAATGAAAATTTCACAATTTATTTTTATGAAAGTTTGGTTAAAAGTCATTTAAGTTCATTGTCTATTAAACGCTGGCAAAACAATGCTTTTTTAAAATGTTGATGTAAATGCTTCCTTTCGTTCTTAGGCTACATTTTTAGAAAGAAAGTACAAACCAGCCCGGCCCAGAATCCAACTGTAAGCTCCCCACACCATTACACTGCCAGGGAGTTTCATAGTTTAAACCGTAAATTTTGGGTTTCACTTTGATATACTTCTCGGACGACGCACCATCTTTGGAATTCCCCTTACCAGTGTAAAATGCTCTGATCACTAAACATCACTTTTCTCCATTCTGCAGCTGTTCAATGTCAATATTTCTTGCAAAAGTTGATCCTTTTCTTCTTCATTGCTGCAGTGACCACGGGCTCTTGGCTGCACGGCGACATGGTAGACCAAGATCCTTCTGAAGTCGATGACGAATTGTCCTGGTTGAGGCATTGTGGAGAAGATCATGGTGCTTGTTTTTCAATTCAACAGCAGTTATAGACGGATATGATATTACTTCACGCTTCAAAAACTTATCCGTTCTTGGCGAGGTCTGCTTGGATTCTTCATAGCCCGACTTCCTCTTCGGTATCATCCCGGGTGGTAATAACGCAGTCAACCTTTTCAATTGATAAATTGCCTCTCTTGAAACCCCAACATTTCTGGCTTCAGTAATCACAGAATCTCCCTTCTGTAACAATGTTAAGGCATGAATTTTTTTTGCCATTTGCATCTTCTTTAGTTGATATCACTATTTCAAAAACCCAGGATCTGAGCAGAAAACACAACTTCAATAATTTTTTCATTTCTACCACTTCAGAAAATTGTTTCAATTTTTCCCTAATTTCCTCACACCTTTTTCTTAAAAACAATCATTTAAAAATAAATTACTTTTAACTTTTTTATGAAAAACTTAAATGGCACCTCAAATCCAAAGGTTAATTATATCACATAGCTTCAACAACTCAACAATACTAAAAACATTGCCATTAAAAAAATAGTAAAATAACTTTGTAGAACACTATGAGATAAATATTTAAATTGAAAATAAAACAAGTACCAAAAACAATCATCAAAAGACTTGCACACTCTGCATGGCATGCATAGCTTCTTGGAAAAATGTGCAGATACTTAAATATACAGATACCTAAATTGATGGTTTCAGGTCTCAATAAGCAGATAGGCTCATAGGGTAAAATTTTTCAACTTGCATAAACATTGTACTTTTTGATTGCTCTCGACTTGGCTCTATTCTACTTAACATACCAACAATACCATGCTATCAAAAATAACAATCCAAACCAAAACTGACTCGTTAGGTGGGCACAAATAAAGCATATCACGGGTCGGTTGATTTACCGGAACCGAACAAAACGAGCGAAACCAAGTAAAAGTATTTACAACAAAAATATAATATTTCCTTCATTTAATCAATATTCATGAAATAGGCCTAATGCAAACTGAATGGTTTATATCCTTGCAAATTTTTCTGTTTTGCAATTTTGAAATGGTTTCGGTGTTTCGTCCAATCGTCAAAGAAAGATTTATCAAAACTCTCTCATTCCTCCAAAATTATTTGACTTTTTTGAACCAATTACATATCAATTAATTTCCGTGGATGCTGACAGCAATTCAAATAGATTTTTACGGTTGAAACTGTAAAATATTCAAAATTATACGGGGATTTGGTATTTCGTCCTTTTCTGAAATAACAAAGCCGTGTTTTATTATTGTGGTTTTTAATCAAAGTATTGACTTTTTCATGTTTACGCAACACCAAGGGCGCAACCAGGGGGCCAAGGGGTCTGAAGCTTCTACTTAAAAATATAAATACACGTAATTTAAAAGCCATGAGATTAAGTTACAGTATATGGCTCCAAGCAAACGGGACTAAAACCTTTGTCCTTTCGCCTCCCACCAATACCGTCATACACAAATAAAATTGATGTAAAATGTAAATAATAAGTGGTATTTAGACGTGGCATTGACTAGCAATTAACATGTACATTGGATGAGTTGCATCGCATGTGACACTTGATTTACGAAAATAAATCAAAGGAGTAAAAAATTTTTGGTTTAATTTTAGTACACAACGCGATCTGCCTTGCATTACTTGATCGACAAAAAACTTATGAAATCTACCTCTTAGTTTACTTTAACCCAAACTCTGATAATGTAGAAGCATGCGGGTATACAAATGATGATAGACGTTCTGATTTCATTTTTTGACTCAACAGCAGCAAACTGATCAATTTGAGAATTTTCTTTGATGGATGTACTATCGTAGACTACTCCTCCAGTATGTCACCGTTAAATTACAGAATTTTTAGTTTTCGGCTAGCACGGCAGCGCCAAATGAATATTTCTATAAACGATGCAATTTCTAAAATTACGAAACAATTGAATATTAAGACTTCGTTCAAAAGCAAATGTATTGCTTTTGTCAAATCATAGCTCAACGGGAAAAAATCAAGTTAGTTGAAGTTTAGCACAAATGCTTGAAAACCTTCAGAATTACGTTCCTCAAGTTTCTACAAGAGCAATCATTATGCTGAACAGAATTGAAAAAAAAGTTTTGTGGTTGCTTGCAGTGCAATTGAAAAATTTGCAGGGTTAATTTACTCACTCACTAAAATTTTCCAAAAACTACTTGACTTAATTATAAATAACGAATTAATCGAAAGTGAGCAATTAGATTAATGGTAAAAAGAATTGTAAGGATTCTTACAAACAAGTTTATAAAAGCCAAAAAACTTTCTCAAAAGTATGAGATTCCATTTATGATTCCGAGAAGAGCGAGTTGTCAAAATCACCGAGAAAACTATATCCAATAATTGATGTGAAAAGTTATTTTCGTCCATCCATCTGTGTACCACATACAGAATATTTGTTGGTGCAAATGTCTGAAAGGCTTTAAGACCAGAAGATGAAGGACCAAAATATTTGGATTTTGATACCCAAATAGACTGTGACTAATACCTTTATCAGATACAGACAACTTGTTGGAAATATATCAACAAGATGCTGATAGCAAAATCACCGCCGTTCCTATGATAATGCGCTGGAAAAAACAGCGGGAGAAACAAGGATATCACAACTCTTCCAACAAACCCAACTGATGCTTTGGAAGCTTGCAGTGCAGATCTTTTCCGAAATGCTCTGAAGTTGCTTACTATTTTGGCAACGCTACCTGCAACAACTGCTACAGGTGAGCGTAGCTATAGCACAATGAGGCGTCTAAAAAATGTGGGTCTATCTAAGTTCCACAATGAGAGAACAACGGTTGACTGCTCTTGCTTTGCTCTCGATTCGTCGGGAACAATCAGCTGAAAAAAACACTGACTTCAATGAATATACCCCAAGTCCTAACAAATCTGATTGTATTCTGTAGTTTAAAAAAACTTTGTGCTGCAACCAAGCCTGAGGAGAATCGTTCCCTTGGCCCCTTCCCATAAAAAACCCATAAAACTACACCAACTTTTAAAAACTAGTAGAAGTATTTTAAAGCCTTTTGACACTTTAGTTAGGTCACTTTTCTCTTGTTGTAAACAGGGATGTGGAAACGGAAGCTGGAAGCGGAAGCGGTGGAAGCGGTACTTTTTCTGTGGAAGCGAAAGCGCGAAAAGTCCACCACTTCCGCCTCCACATAGGAGGGAAGAATAGAGAGAGAAAAGAAATTGGTTCTGCTATCCTTCGTAGAAGAACAAATGGGGGGAGCATATACATTAAAAAATGAGAGCGAGGAGGAGTCGTTTAGAGAGATGTTGACCTCTATATAATCAGAGTAGGGGTCAAGCAAAGAAAGAGAGGAGGTAGAAAGCTAAGAGAAGAATAAGCCCTGCTTGACAAAAATTATGACGCCGTCGCTAGCATCTGCGACATCAGTAGAAAAAATACCAGATCGGGAGTGGGTGCCATGGGATTGCAGAGCAAAGATACCAGGGATCCGGAAAGAAGAAGATAAATTGAGGTTAGATTCCTGGATATAAATAAGGTCAACTAGATGAGACGAAATAAAGTGTATTAGTTTAGTGCTCCTAGCTTGGAGACCTCCAACATTCCATTGAAAAACTCTAAGAGAGTTAGGGGGGGGGGGAGAAGAGAAAGCAGGATGTAAAGAGAAACAGCCAGGAGCATGAGGCGGTGGTGAAGATGCACAGGGAGAAGATACAAAGTGGGCGGAAAAAGGATAAGAAGTTTGAAGGCGAGGGTGGGGTGCGAGTGCTGCATTAGCAGGAGATGGCCAGATTGAGCAGTGAAGGTATACTAGCTGGAGAAGTCCGAGGAGGAAGTCACTGTGCTGGTAGATGTAGCATCTCCAAAAAAAAGCAGGGAGGGCAGCTCCAGAAATGAGAGCTGCCAAGAGTTCTGAATCTAGCAACGGAGAGTAGCGAGCACTTTGAATGAACCCAATTAGAGCATGTGCAGCATTGCACCAACCTACCACCCCAGGTCACATTTCCAGCGCACACTGAACAGGGAAAGACGGGACAAGGGTTAGGATGAGCGTTGCCGCTCATCTGGATAAGGAGAAAGAGAAGAATGAGAAGATGGACAAGAGAAAGGCAGGAGAAGAGAGAAGACAGGCCAATTTTAAAGAGACTGCGTGCTACCCTTCTTTGGTTGTTCAGGGGGCTGCACAGCGAAAAAATGGTTTGTGTGAGGGGAGTGCCCGGGGTAACTGGGACCCTCGGGAAAGGCCAACAACCATTTTGACCCAACCCAAACGGGTCGGGGACCGCACCACCACGTTGAGGCGGCTGTTGATCGGTGCAGTTCAATTTTGCTTGCTTTACATGTATATACTATATATACGACAGAAATTTCGCACTTCACTCTCCAAAAAGATCGGAATCAATACGTGTTTTGGGGACAAACAGAAGATCCGTAATGATGATTAGAGTTAAAGTTAACTCAAAGTCAGAGTTAGTTGACAATAGAGAGGGAAAATCAGCGCTATACGGTGTAATTTGTTGTTGTGACGACAGGTTATTGTCGAGAGCTGTGATATGTGGTCATACGATTTAGATCTGAGAAGCAATAGGTTAACTGTTGTAAAAGTAGTTGTAAGTAGTGAAGAAACTTGTAATAACTGTCTATTTGTTGAAGTGTTTAATTATTTTTTGAATTGTAGTAACGAAATATTTGATTTTCGTCCAAGCAATTCGTGATTTCTAAACTTTTGTTAGTGGGGGTTCCGTGACAAACGCGAAATTACTTTAGGGGTTCCGCGATGACAAAAAGATTGAAAAGCACTGGTCTACATTCAACACGAGTTCTGATATCTAAGAAAAACAAACACATAGTAGTTAGACACAATAAGCTCAAGCGAAGTAGGTAAAGTAATAGCAATAAATGAAGGTTTTTGTTTTCTCAAAATGATAAAGTGTAGGAGAAGGCAGGCTAAAGACCCACAAAAGTTTAAAAAATTGTCAACAGTCATTTTTTCCTTTTTTGTTGGTGGAAGCGGAAGCGGAAGCGTTTGAAAAACAACCGCTTCCACATCCCTGGTTGTAAACCATAGTTAATGCCTATAATCGTGTATTCGAGTCGGGTATCAAATTATCACTGATCAGTGATCTTGACCACCTTGACTATGTAATATACAGTACACAAGATGCTTGCTTGCAAAGTTAGGAACAAGTCTAAAACATGGCATGTTGAAGTTTTTGCAGTTTTTATCATGTTTGCTTGTCTTAGACCAATGTTATGTTATGTTATGTTATACGTAGTCCTATTACTCATTAAAGCAGATTACGTCAACCCGTGAGCTAATCACAATTCATAACAAGCAAATGCTTATTGGTGATTATAATAACACGGATTTAGTCAGCCCCTCCCTTACAAATATTGTGTTTGCGCGCCTGCCTAACATAAATAATGGTTTTCAAAAGTTTGGCGTTTTTTTTTTTGATAAAAATCAAAGCATAAGGTTGAGCTTTTAGGGGGAATTTAATCTGCTACAAAATGAGAGGGAAATTGATGATGACCTCCCATCGCTCCGTGGTCGTTAGACTATTTTAACTATTCCACTTGTGCATCAATCGGTTTGTGTAAGTGCTAACAGTAAATACGAGAGACATTCAAACAATAAGCGGAATTTTTCAATTTTTTATTGATTTCTATTAACAATGAATTTATTTTTCAACATAACCTCCGTCACGGTCGATGCACTTCCCAGGCGGTGTTTCCATCCATTTATACCATTTTTGAGAAATTCTGCAGACTGATTTCTAAGCCATGTTTTTGCTCCGTCAGTGCTATTGAAACGGACTCCAGAATCCTCTTCCATCATGACAATGCTCCAGCGCATTTTGCAAGGGTGAAAAAAGAAATTTTGAGAGATCTTCGATGGGGATTGCTGCCACATCCATCTTATAGCCCAGATCTAGCGCCATTTGATTTTTTCCTATTCCCAAAACTCGAGGAACATCTGAAAGAAGTCCGTTTCAATAGCACTGATGAAGCAAAACATGCAGCAAAAACATGGCTTAGAAATCAGTCTGCAGAATTTCTCAAAATTGGTATAAATAAATGGAAACACTGCCTAGGGAAGTGCATCGACCGTGAAGGAGGATATGTTGAAAAATAAATTCATTGTAAATAGAAATCAATAAAAAATTGAAAAATTTCGCGCATTGTTCGAATGCCCCTGGTACGGTGTGTAAAAGCCGATAAGTCTAATTTTTCTTTTGTTTGGCCCTGTTTTCCCTTTTTATTTTATAATTTGCCGCTACTGCTTTAAGACATTTGTCACGTTGTCTATTACTAAGATACAGAATGCCAAATTCAGTAGTTAGTGCTGAATGTTTTGGTATCAAGTCGACCTTTATAAAGCTTTGTGTTTGTGTTTCAGCTAAATAAGTAAGCTAAATGCACTGCAATATTGTTTCTTACATCAAGTGTTTGGTAGACTGGTTTGGCACAGAATTGTAAGTACCAGTAGATTAGCTAAATTATAGCCCAGTTTGTTAGTTGCCTGTCTTAAAGTGTCTGGCTAAAACGCGGTTATGTTTTACAATGTTATTATCGTTATGGTGTAGCCACTGGACAATAAGACTATATTTCTCAAATTAAGTGCAAATTTTGGTGGTCATGTACGGTGTATTTAAATTGAGCTAGTTGGCGTATCGTTTCTCTGCTTAATTTCAGTTCTTTTTTTTGCTGCAAACGCTGGTTATTGGTATCATGTCACACAGTCTTATTGGAATAAAAGTATGACTTTGAACACATGCCTGTATCTAGTTATGTGATTCTCAATCCCAGAATAACCTTACACAAATCAAGTAGGCCTATTGGGCCTGCCATTCACACTGTGTTACGATTCAGTATCTAAACTGTTCAAAAGTATTTGGGGCTTTGGTATTTCGTCCCTCCCTAAAATAGTGAAACCGAATTACATTATCGCGTTTTCCATCAAAGTATTGATCTTTTATGTTTGTAAAACACTGTAGAAATTTCAACGTAAATTAGTTTAGTAGTTTAAATTTCGTAAAAGCATTAATCGTAATTTTTGGTTTTTGACATGGCGGGGTTTTGAATCAGTTTCCTACCGTCTAATAGGTGTAATTTTGTCACAACTTTGTAATTTTGTCACTACTTTGGACACTTAAATTGTTGGAGGCAAGTCAGTTAAACACGTTAATTGAGCAGCGACTGACACCCTTTTTTTTGCGTCATTCTTCGTTTTAGTATCACATGTGGGCTGTGTTTTTTTGAATTGACATTTTTGTGGAACATTCGGCATATCTTAGAAATAATTGACGTGTCCATTCATAGTGCGGTAAGAAATTTATTGTTTTGCTTTTGATATAAATAGTACTAAATTGCCAAACGTTTGTGTCTCATCATCTCATTTGTGTCTCATACTAAATTGCCAAACGATTGTATCTCATCATCGCATGTTTTTCAGAAAACCGCTTTTGTCCTTCAATATATGATCAATTATATTTTACAACTGGTCTCGTAACGAAGAATCACTCTAGAGCGCGTAATTCGACTAAGAACCTACAAACACAAATGATAATTTCTAAACGTTTGGCATTGTTTTTGATTCAAAAAATTGTGAATTAGGAAGTGTTAGATTCAGGCGAGTTTTGATGTTAAGGGCTAAGGCTAAAAAATTTTTGGTACTAGTAGCTCTATTTCAAATGATAATAGGTGTTATTGATAGACCTGCCAAAAAGCAAATTAATTTTGATGGTAATTGCTAAATGCAATTTTTTTCATACTCCTCTTTTAGCTGTCGACATTTTGAAGATTTTTTACTCTTTTAATATTTTAACCTACGGTTCAAGCACGTGTTGGTGATTTGTACAATAATTTTAACAAATATAAAAACATTTAATTAATGTGTGACGCTTTGCTTTTTGTAAGTTTGGTTGATGTCAGAGGCTCATTATTGAAAAAATTTTACGCTTATTACAGCAACAGGTCTAAGCTTTGTTTTATCTTCGAATCGCATAACATAAAGCTGTAAACCGAATCTAACTTCCGCACCGAGCATGCAAGCAAAACAGTGCAACACAATCGTACTAAAGTAATTACCAAAATAGCTGGATTTGCTCAGGCAATATGCGTGCACTCCCAATTTCTCATAAAACTTCCTTAAAATTTTTCAGTGTATTTGCATTACTTACAAATGTCGTTTAAAAAGCATTGGTCTAAAATTAGAAGGAGAATAAAAAACGATGATTCCCCCCAAATATGGTGTGACAATATCAAAAAACATGAAAAGATGAAAGTCTTTTTGCCTGTTTAAATACCAAAATAGGCAAAAAAATTCTTTACTTCTATTTGGAAACCAAATTGGGCTAAATTTTTGGTCACAAAAAGTTAATTTTTTAAAAAAATCTTCAACTTTACAAAATCCTCTGGTTCCTATCAAAATTTATTTCTGGTTATGCCACTGCTACTGAGGTCAGTTGCTATCAGGGAGCAGTGTTGTTATAAAATCTTTTGATTTTGAAAAGTAGTTAGTTTCAGAAGTAAATTCAAATGCTTTAGAATGTTTTATTTTTTGAAGGGTGCTTCATCCTCCCAAACATATATTGTTTGGTCCACAATTGCCAGATGGCAAAATGGCAGTGGACTCCCCAAACAATTGACAAATGCTTCAATTTTTATTGAGTTATCAGTGCCCTTAGATCATTAAGCTTCAGTAGTGTTGACAGAGATTGAAATTCAAGGGTACTGACGTTCGTGGACTCTCAATCTTTCAGGAAGTTTGTGGGGTATGCTGTTGCGCCTACCCCAACTTCCCCGGGATAAAAAACAAAAGAATACGTTTTTATAAAGTTGAACTCTACAAAAAGATTTTTAAAAGACTCGCTGTCCAAAATTTGATTCCTCCGAAAAATCTTCCACATGAGAGATGGCAAAAAAAATTGCTTTCAAGAAGTTGCTCGTAGCTACCAAATAGGTTTCAATGAAAAAAAATGGAATAACAAGCCTCAAGTTTAAAATAAAAATCATCTTGCTACGCCACTGGTTCTGATCTCGAAAACTTTAGTACTTCTTCTGGATCAAGATCTCAACAACCCTGACAATTTAGTTTGACCACAACAAATAACTTTGAAATTAATTAACACTTCCGATTCTTACCAAAATCTTTTGAGCTCAAAAAATAATGAAGAGAATGCCATTAACAAAAATGTGGACTAGTATAAATGATTTTGGTCTCTTTCGCATCTACTCAAAATTTTCAACCAATTGCATTTATGTCGCGAGTTGTATAAATGCTAAATATTGCAATAGTGTAAATTTTTTATTGTTAAAAGAGAATCATGGGTTCATCAAACCACTCCACATTTTTACGACTTAAATATGAGTAAACATTCCTCAAATGCCTAACACAACAATCAAAAAATAAAAGCAGATAGACTTACCAGAAAATTTATTAATTATTGAAATAATTTTATGAACAATGATGCACTGAGAATTTGTAACAGCAAGTCAGCGTTGAATTTTTAGTTTAGTTGTAGGATGAAAACGATTTTATACTATAAGGCCACTTTGTTTTTTCTTGATCAACTTTCAAAAGAAGCTTCTCTGACTCACCTATAAAGTTTATCTTCTACGGCTCAGAGGGACTTTACACATTATGCCAAAAATGAAAGAGGCATGGAACAACGGGTTCTTATAAATCTGGCACATGAAGATGGCCATTGACCATGCTCATTATATGTTTTTATTAAATGTTTTAAGATTAAATGTGTCAAAAATATAAGATCCTGTGTCAAAAATAAAACACATTTAAATGCAATCACTATTATTGAACGATACACGCACGAGCGCCATCTTATTTTTACTTCCAAGTTGTGATACAACAATACCAGATTCCATCGTAAGTACGACCGTGTGTGATGCCAGTAAATTAGTGGTCGGCTTTGATTATTGTCGTATTTTAAAACAAACGCCTTCGAATGGCCGATACGACGACATAAATCACAACGTTTGCCCTTAGCAGGGCATTTTTTATCAGGAGCGTGGCTGTAAGCACGTCGTCTGCTCGTAGGTACACCAGTAAGTTAAACGTATTTGGATGAACCAGAAGAGCACTGAATTTTCGAGATCAGAGCTTGTGACTTTAGGAGCTGAATATACTGTCAGAAGTATTTAGGGTTCTCTCGTAATTTCTCTATTGTCAAAGCAATAACTTTAAATCTAAAAGATACCCATGAGCTGTTAAAAAGGTCTTGTTCAAAGTTATTTTGGTGACTATTGGTTGCTTTTGTTTAGTGCCTACTTAAAAAATGAACAAGAAAAATTAAGGCAGATTTAGACGTTTGTAGTTTTTTTAAGATGATGGAACAATTTGCCATTGTTTTGATCAGAACATCTTGTCAAACTTGTCATTTTTAATCTGATATAGTTCATTTTTTTGGCATACAAGAGCCCAACATAGGAGAAGAAAGATATCTACTTGAATCTATAATGTAAAGATGTTTGCAGCTCGTACCATGCAAACGTTGGTGGAATTTGTAACAATCTGTTATCTGTTCGTTGGTGGTAATGTGCATTACTTACAGAAACTGTATTGAATAATTTCACTTTTATTCGGCAATGTGTGCAAACCATCTGAATAAGAACAAACCCCAAAGTTTCAGGACCTTGCTGCTGCAGCGGTCTCGACATATCAATCTCATTTCTGGTCTTTGACAGTTAATCTGATTTCGTTTGCTTTGAGTTCATCACAATCGTATGATCAAGAATAGCAGTTACACCTTAAAAATGTTTCACTTGTTTGAAACCGACGCGATGGCGTAGTGGTAAGAGCGTCCGCTTCGCAGTCGGTAGACCTGGTGTTTATTCCCCTTGTCGAGTCGTACCAAAAAACTTTAAAAAATGGTGTCTATAGCTTCCCTGCTTGGCGCTCGACATTTATAGAAGGTTGGGGAGAACAAGCCGGCAAGTTTGCTTGTTGTGTCCTTGGGCAAGGCACTTAAGAAGACGCCCCACATTCATGTGCAAGACAGGTGTCCCAGACACCTCGGAAATAGCAACTCCCAAGAAAGTGTGAATATACCGTCCAAAACGTAGCAATACAGTTCGTGAATGTAGGATAAATATGGTAAACAAAAAAAATTGCCAAAAAAACTCAAACTCAAGAAAATTGCAAAAGTTGAATATGGTAATTGGGGGCTTCCCGGATTTTATGCATAAACTGCTAAGCGATTTGCACGGTTGATACTCATCCAATTGAGCAAAAACTTTAAGGAAACGAGTTTTATAGATAACCCAACGCATAGAGCCTGTCGCCACAATGAAAAAAAAACAACTTTTTTGACTCACCGTAAAGAAAGCAGTACTGATATATGTTAGGTTTTATGCTTTATATCAATTTCTTTAAACCGACAAATATGTATGATCATTTCGCTGCATCCCGCACAAAAAAACATGAAAAACTTTATTGCATTTCATCTGTTCATTAAATATCAAAGACAATAAAATATAATTAGAACTCGACAAAACTCCTGCCATTATCGGCAGTGTTATTGTTAATCAAACTTTTAAAAGTTTTCATTTAATGTAACTCCAAAGCAGTCTAGGGTAAAAACAATAATTAAGATTGGTCTTCTTTGTGATCGACCCAGAAATCTATACAACAATTTATTAAATGCATGCAGTTTAACTCCCCAAAAAGTATAAACAACATCAAAGTTTTTACACACAACGGTTAAAATAGGCAAACAATTAATCGACTATACATAACCAACTATTGGAAAACAAAATACTTGAAATTAATCACTTCTGCAAACCAACATCGAAACACGAAACAAGATGGATTTGTTCAGACAACTTGCCTTCACAATCAAGTCAAACGCGATCTACCTCGAATAATCAGGTGTGTCAATCGGCAAACATCATCAGAAAACCGTCAAAAAAGAACACAATTACTAAATCCTATCATGCTGTGAATCAGATCTGCGCAACTCAATATAGTAAAAGGGCCACCTTAAGCAAATATTTTTCGCTGGCCGCATGCCGAGGTTCTCAAAATTTTGGTCTGGATTTTTCTCTTTTTTTGAGATAAACTTTCACCACTTTTTTTCACCAGGTATTAAATTACTATTATTTAACTGTATATATATTGTTTAAGCCTAAAATGAGTTTGGAAGGCAGTGTACACTGAAGGGGCAGGCCCGGTATGTAAATGTATGGGACAGTGTACACTGGAAGGGAGTGTACAGGGTTAGGTTTATTAAATTAAAAAAAGTGGTGACAGATAACCCATAAGTACCGTAAATTCTATATTTCCGTCTTCAAACAAATATGAAAATCTTTTTTTGGTAATTAACTTTTTCAAAGAGCCTGGCAGGCTGTAACAAAGATTCTGATTCTAAGTTGCCCAGGTTGGGTGTAACCATGCCAACATGTTCCCCTTAATGACAATCTTTTATCTTAATAAAAAAATTCCAAGTAAAATGGTTTGAAGGTGTAACCAAAACGTCTTGGTGTAACCAAAACGTCTTACAGCAACATGAGATTTTGTTTATTTTAAACGAGGTTAGTAATTGTTTAATCTTTCATGCCCCAAAGATAGAAATTACTTAGCACTAAAAAGTTATCAACTTTATGGGCTTACAGAGTTGAATAGTTATTAAAAACGTACAAAATCAGTTGCAAAGTTTCTTTACGTAGGAAAGCAATTTCGTCCTACGCGTGCATCGTCAGTAACATATAACCGGGGACCAAAATAAGATCACCTCAGAAAAACAACATTTTAAACTTCTGTTTGAAATAAATGAGAATAATGCAGTTATTGCCCCACAAAAACTTAAAATCGCTTTATGATTTTATGATAGATAATTTAGATGTTTGCATTTGTAGAGAAGCATTCAAACATTGCATTAGAAGCGCAGTTTAATACTTTTATTCCTATGCCTGTTAGCACTCTTAAAATAGAAAAAATCTATTTTGACAGAGTTTTAGCACCCTCAAATTGTCATAATGTAGCAAGAAAATCTTTTATAACATTGAATTATCAGTGCAATAGCTAGTAATAAGAAGGTTGATGTTCAAACATGCTTATATTGAAATAGTAATGTATCGATATTGTTTTGTATGGAAAGACTGCACTATTTTTATACTGCAGTCTATATGTATTCTTAATGTTTTGTTCATTGGCGCTAAACTGGGCCGATGTTGGTTTAAGGGTAGAATCAATATGTGGCCAACGTTTTACATCTGTCCAAGTACAACTTAAATAACATGTCTGTTTACGCCACCTCTGGCCCCCTATCTGTATGACTCATATTTGCCAAACAACATATTTTAAATACTTTATGTAATGGTATCACATCATGGTTTAAAATTGGAAAAGGGATACGTCAAAGCTGCATATTATCTCCATATCTATTTAATATTTACACGGAGAGTATAATGAGAAAAGCTGGAATAGAGACGATACAAGAAATAACAATAGGAGGAAGAATGATAAATAACTTGAGATACGCGGATGATACAACACTGATCACTGGAAACTTGGATGATTTGAAAATACGCATAAACACAATCAAAAAACTAGCAAAAAAGCAGGCTCCAGATTAAATATAAAGAAAACAAAGGTAATGATAGCAGTTGGACTTCAGGATTTCAAACTGGAAGATGATCACATCGAAATTGTACACAACTTCCAATTTCTTGGAGTCAATTATTTGTGACGATGTAGATTGTGAGAAAGAAATTTGGAGAAGGCTAGCCATGGGTCCCAGTACCATGACTAAATTGGCAAATATCTGTAGCCTCAAAACCAAAACTGGTTTATTTCCTTGTGTTCCCAGTAGTGACACATGGCAGCGAAAGTTGGACACTACGTAATGCGGATTAGCGGAGACTGAATGCATTCGATATGTAGACTTGGAGACGGCCATTAAGAATTCCATGGACTGCCAAAAAAATAAATGATTGGGTTCTAGAGCAGATACAGCCCCACATGTCACTCCTCAATATCATTGAGCGAGGTAAACTAAAGTATTGCTGACACATTTTGAGAACTGACAGCAGCTTAAAAAAGTGATTATGCAGGGAAAGGTGGAAAGGAAAAGAAAAAGGGCAAGACCGAGAAGGAGATGGCTAGATGAAATTATGGAAAAACTGGACATAGAAAGTACTTTAAAACTTGCAATAAATTGGAACAAATGAAGAAAGCAGTTCGTGAAGTCACAAGAAGTCGACATCGACTTCACGGACGATGATTATGATGATATAATGCTACTAACACTATCATTTTATTTGATACAAAAGAATTCAGTACGATTACCAATGACAAGAATTAGCTTTCTCAAAAAAGATTTAGTGGATAGATTTCTCAAAAATATGGCACTTAACAAGCTGTCACGAAAAATGTTTTCCAATTTGTTCATGTATTCTTCGTTGCAAGCAGTAGCGGATCTAAGGAGGAGGCACCTGGGCATGTGCCCCTCAAATTTATATTTTTGCAAACGCTTAACCAGGGAATTTTAGTAACAGTCACTATCACCAGCAAATGCAGACGGAGGGGGCTGGATTGTTAATTTTCCTCAGTGAACATCAATATGGCCAAAGGGAACCTAAAGTACTTTCGAGCAGCGTTGAAATTTGCTTTTTCTAAATTAGATGAACTCTTTGCTGACCATCAAAAAATTGTAACGAGTTTGTGCGAGTTGGTTCCTCGTTCATTTAAAAAAATTACACTTAAAGACTTGAAATCAACTCTTTTGTTTTACGAAAAGCTTTTCATTGGCGACATTTTGAATAATGTGGATAATTGCTACGCAGAATTTAGATTATGGAAAACAAAGTGAAAAAAATTATGAAGTTCTCTCTTTAGGTGCTTTGTTGACACTTCAAAATTGTTCTGAAAATTTTCCGCCAACTAAAATCTTGCTTCAAATATTTTCCACTTTACCGCTTTCATCTGCCTGTGGCCAAATATCATTTTCAATACCTCGTTTAATCAAAAGTCACTGTGGAAGTACCATGAACCAAAAAATATCAAACAGACTATTAAATCTATCTATTCACCGTGGATTACTGGGAAACCAACGATACGCTGCTGTTAAGTGGTAGATATATTTGCAAGAAAGAAGTGCCAAAAGAATATTATTTTTATAAAGAATGTTAAGATAAATTCGCTTCTGAAATAGACTCTGATTCATTGGTGTAGCGTGGATCACGCAGTGTGACAACCCCGGGTGCAAAAGCTTAATGTAAAAATTATGTGCACTTACAAAAGTCTACCTTTCCGAATGCTAAATCAATATTGTGTTATTTATCGCTGCTTTGAGATGTAGGGTGGATCTAATAATCAACGAATAACCATTACACGATGAACGTAAACCGAGCATACTTGCACGCTACATGGCCTACAAGTTTGCTTGTGGTTGGATTAGATAACTTTGCAAGAATTCGGCCGCAATACGAATTACGTAAACGAATATAGCCCCACATGCCGGCAACCTTGCTACACCTTTAGATGGACCACAGAAGGACTTGAGCAGATAATCATTGCTTATTGCTCTTCATTTTTGCGGTTTCAATTTCTGTTACTACTTTCCGACAGTTCATTAAAAATAAAATGTGATTTTTGATAGCAAATGGCTTCCTAATGACTCAATTTTACCGTTAGAATTTTAATTGTTTTATTTAGTTAATCATATTTTTTCTCAAACCGTGCTTCTGTTTCTGCTTTTGTTCACTTATAAGAACTATCTGTACGCGGTATTTATTAGGGGTGCTCGAAATAAAAATATTTTGAAATTTTGTTTCGTTTCGACGCAAAATTGCTTTGTTTTGGTTTCCTTTCGTTTCGTTTCGAATCGACTTTCTCAGTGAAGAATTTTGTTT
Source organism: Trididemnum clinides (assembly GCA_963675345.1). NCBI lineage: Eukaryota > Metazoa > Chordata > Ascidiacea > Aplousobranchia > Didemnidae > Trididemnum > Trididemnum clinides. The sequence goes on from OY776293.1 coordinate 29,447,033, forward strand.
CGTTTCAAAATCCAAGCAATTTTGTTGCGTTATGCGCTCGAAACCTAATCCTGAAAGGTTGGACTTATCCCGTTTGACAAACATGCTTCACACGCGAACCGCATTAAACATACCGAGCGACCATTTACCATTGTCCCATGAATTTTCAAAGGAGGACGATGACACAGATGAGTGACGATGGACAAATTTCGAAATATTTCCGTTTCGTTTCGAACTGTTTTTCTGTGGTAGAATTTCGTTTTGTTTCGAACCGCTTTTCATAGAGTAAAATTTCGTTTCGTTTCGCCTCAGCAAAAATCCTTTTAAACACCTCTAGTGTTTATGCTCTGCCTACGCATTTTTTTGTGGCTTTTGTTGTCGTTTTTTGTCTGTGCTTGCTTAACTAAAGCCTTCTCTACACTGTTGCTAAGTGAGGTTAGGCTGGACTCATTTTTTTTGTTTTTCTTATAAGCCTGATGAACTCAACTGAACGTAACCTGATTACGTCATAGTGAGAAGTCAAGGAGTGATCCTGGCTTCGCTTTGTTCGGCTGGGCTGTAAACAAGCCTTAAGATGTCTGCTGTATTATTTTGTGTTTTGGCTGCTTTTCTCCGCTGTTCATTTTTAATTTTGTTAGTTTTTGTTTTTAATTTCTGTTTTGCTTTGAGGAGGTGCAGACACGGCGACCTTGTAGCTTTTCAGCTGCACTTATGGTCTTTTGTACCTCCTCATCGAATTGTACTTCTTGCGTATTTTTTCTCTTGTTTTTCGTTGGTGCAGTTCGGAAAATAATTACATGCGTACTACCGCTACTACTACTCACTGAAATTGTAAGCTACTAGCCTCATTCTCGTATTTTCTTAAAATAGACTAAAAATCCAACAAAATAGATCCTGGACACAAAATGATTATTTCAAACATAAATTATATTGAATGATAAAACGCTGTAGTAGCATGGTAGCATAGACTTTCAAATATCCTCCCCGATTCTGACATGAAGGACTACTCTGGCTTACCCTGTCTGTCAAAGCTAAAGAACATTTATTCAACTTATAGATTAGTTAAGATATTTAAACTCGCGTGATTTCCCTCAATTTTTTTTCTAGATCCGCTACTGGTTGCGAGCACGTCCAGCACATGAAAAACTATTCTTCCTACGTGATTGGGTTAGTTATAGACAGTAAATGTAACATTTCTCGCCGAGTCAAACAGCTGCAATAAAAGAATTGTCAGTTTGATTCACACCTATGGACAGGAACCTAGTTTGCTAAAAAGCTTTGCAGGGAACAAACTTTATGTCATATGCACATTACTGGCAGTTACAGGATACGAATACAACTAACCAAGTAAAATGAATACAAAATGCCAAAAGTTAAGGGGACATTTTCCCGTCTCGTTGAAAATAGGTCCCTGCCTATGGAGCATTGCGTTAATTGTCATAAATGTCTTCTTTTTACAAATATTTCACAGGGAGTTAACAACAAATTTTTTTGAGTGGAATTTTGCCTAACAAAGCAATATTCGTGAAAAAATGCATCAAAAAGTATATCAATGCTAAAGCAGACTGCGTATGCTCAAACATAGGAACAGTAGTAGACTAATATTGAATACATGATAATGTTTCACCGATGTCAGATTACACCTGCATAGCAAGTATGAAGAAAGTAATTTTGCGAGGTTTAGAGTAGGGGGAGTGCCGGAGGTAACTGGGACCCTCGGGAAGGCCAACAGCCATTTTGACCCAACCCAAACGGGGTCAAGGACCACACCACCACGTTGGGACGGCTGTTGATTGGTGCAGTATGGGTCTACAATGGATCCCCGGACACTCGTTTCTCCCGGGGAATGACGCCTTAATGAGCTGGCCAGACGGGGAGCGCTACTTGCACCCTCTGCAATGCTTTGTAGTTTCTCTCCTCTTATTTTTCGTATCTACTCTTCTCTTTTTTCGGACTGGAGGCGTACTTTCTCATCAAAATTCTTCGACATGCAGATTTCCTCGATTTCCACCAAGGAACTTGTGCTCTCTCGTCATGCTCGCTGTGTTCTCTATCGTCTACGCTGCAACGGACACAGCCTTCTGCTAAGCTCTTATCTCTCTAGGATTGGCAGAATCGAGAATTCTTCCTGCAGCGCCTGCGGACATTCGTCCCAGGACATCTCTCATCTCATTCTGCACTGTCCAGCTACGTACTTTTTGCGCCGCTCACTCTTTGGCGACTCTCTGTGTCTCTACCACCTCTGGTCCAGGCCCTTGGGAGTTGCCCGGCTTCTGGGGCTCCATGGTTCTCCGCCAAGCCCCCATCCCTCGAAAAGGGTCGGGTAATCAAGAACAACAACAACAACAGTTTTGAAGCAAGCACTGTTTTAAGCGGATCAATTTTTCAAAAAGTGGTCTACACTTTATGTTGTGTACATTAAATTTTAATCATTAAAATTTGACCAAGATGAAGTAAGAAGATTTTGACATTGGTAACGCAATGTCAATACACACCAAGAAAGAGCTTTCCAATTGTATACACAAAATTTACCCACGTTTGCTGGGTTCTTAAAAGAATTACCTGGAAAAAAGAGACCGCTAAAATGAGGTAACAAATTCTATTGATTTTTCTCATTCGAGTCTCAAAGTGTGGAGCACCTTTAATAACCTCAGTGAAAGACCTCGACGCTCACTACAACACTGCTCCATTTCTGCAAATGCGATCGCATTACAACTTGTGACTAATGAGAAATACAAAGCAAGTGACCGCACTTTTGACTGATTTTGGGCTAAAAATAAGTTTAAGCTTCAAACGATTGATACACAGGCATATGGAAACATCTTCAGGCCTTTACTGTGGAACTAGCTGGAATCAAACACGTGCAGTCTGGAAAAGCTACTTGTCTTAACAGCATCTGTTCGTGGCTGATTCTCCATTATGGCAATGCTATGAAATCTTGGTTTTGCGATTTCTCATCATGCTTCCTCCTAATCAAGATTCATTGAATATGGAGAAGATCCTTATTTGTTGCCATCACCAGGCTAGACAATCCATCAGACAACCCCATGAGATATCGCCCTATATTCTTGCTCGGCATTCCCATCAAGACCTTCCAAAGATTTATTCTCGCTCGTGTCGAACCAATTATCGATTGGTTACTTCTCACAAAGCAAGCTGAATTTCGATGCAGGAGATCTACCGATGACCAAGTCTCCATGCAAACGCAAGACATTGAGGATAAGAATTCGGTCAAGAAAAAGGCTGGGATGCTTTAGTTGGTCTTACAGCAACCTACAACACTGTGCAGGATCGTGGCCTTTCCTAGACGTTACTCCGCCTCCTCCGTAAGCACCTGGTGCAGACGATCATGAGGCTGTGCCTGCCGAGACTGTTGATGAGGCCTTAGGTGAATTAGGAAAGGAACAGCAGAGATGCTCGCACTAAGCATCCCAACATGGCGTACAGTTCTCGCGGCGACCACGAGGGATTATTTTCTTAGCACATGTTATAATGGTATTGCAAAAGTCTCCCCGCACGCCCGACCTATGCTGTTAGTGTTTGGTAATGATAGGTCCTTTGTAGATTTGTTTGTGGTGTTTGAATGCTGTAGTGGGTAAACGATATAGTGTAATAATCGCTACCTTGTTGTAGCCGTGAAGCCCCTGTATACCAACACTTAGCGTGGGAACAGACCATCATAAAATAAAATATTAAAGCCAAATGCTCTTCCGACATAATGTTTGAACGCTTATCCTCAAAATTAGTCACCTAATTATTTTTAGTATGATTACACTATTTTTTAAAGTTTTTTTGTGAAGCAGTAACTACTGTAATGAACAAGCTTTTAAATTGTTAGAATTTTCAGAGGTGGTGCTATTTTTCGTATATAGACTACTTGGCTCATTTAAGCGGACGCCGTTCTCGATATTTCAATTTCAATAAAACTTCTAATTATTAAAACAGAGCCGGTTTCACATTAAACGCGGAATCGCAGATGCAAAAGCAGCCCTTTTGTTTAGGAAATCAAAATTACTGCATTCACGTCTGGTGTGATCAGCCTTAATAAATTGTTTGATTGCAAATGTTTTCTGATTGTGTTCCCCGCATAAGAAAAGCATGACGTTAAAAATATAGATCATTATCACATTTGAACAAAAAGTTGCCTGCGTTCAACCTTTGTTAAATATTTCTTACTGATGTAATTAGAATTGTAGCCAGCAACACCATTCGTCCACCTCTAGGTGATAGCAAAGATTAATGTACTTCCAGCTTCTCTACATTTCCACGGCAACTTTGAAGCACTTTCCTCACTTCATCGACAATTTTCCGATTGCATGCAACCGAAAGACTTTTCATCTGCAAGATAAAGATGTCACTGTGACAAAGCAATTGTTGGAAATCACCCGTTGTTGCGCGACCATTCTACTACAATAACAGTCATTTAAGTAATACAAGCACTCTAATAATGTCACTATCCACTTAGTAACGACCATTCTAGTAACATGATCATCCTAATAACGCGACCATTCTAATAACGCCACGCGCCCACCACCTTAGCAGCGCCACCATATTTCTGGTGCAATCACACCAGTAACCCGACCAAGTCATGAGATCACAATCTTTAAAAAACTATTATAAAATTAAACCTGTCACGGCCTAACCATTATATTTAACATAGAAACATGATTGTTACTGCAGTAAAGCAGTTAATTACTGTAGTTACTGCAAGTTATTCTCTTGAAGAAAAGGTCCTGTTTATTTTCTGTTCCAAGGCAGTAGGCCATAATTGCTTGACTTTTTGAAGTTTTTGTTGCTTTTTAAAGATAACCTTGTGTGGCGTAAACCCTTGCTTTAGTTAGTAATTGCATTATGCTCGTTTTTTTTTATTTTGAGCTTGTATTTATTGTGTGTTTCTTAATTCCAGAAAACCGTTATCACTCAAGAACGCGTGTATACTCAGCAAGGTGTCTAGATTGTGGCCTACTTTTAGATTTTAAATTTAGGCAGAAATAATGATATAGAAACAAAAAATATGAAATCGGGCCAGAACACTGCACCTTCGCATTTGCACTTACTTTCATAACCACTAATAATCAATTAAACTAATCAAAAGCCTAACTAAATCATAAGACGTTGCATGAGCAAAACTGCATATACAATGGGAAATTAGTCAGTGTGGGCCATTATAAAAAACTCTAATCGAAGTAATATTCTGTGCATCTCACAACTACTTTATCCATCTTAAGATGCTCTCCGAAAATAGGTCTTCATCTGACTTGGGAAAGCCATTTTATTGCCAATGACCATGACGCCCGTGCAATTGATCTCTCCGTAAAAGCTTTATCCTGCACTGATTATGTGACATCCACACTCACATAGGTTACCCATCAAACGCTAAAGCCAAACAACCAAGTCAAAGTAAAACACTAGCAGCAGATTACAAAACAAACTTTCAGTAAATTGTTTCGCCTAATGCATCTTATTTCGGGGAACAACGAAACCCAGTTTATAGAAATCGTTCCTCCATTGTCTTGCCGTTTCTTCACGTCTTCTGAATAGGATTTGGCAATGATACGAACAGAAGAGGGCGAAAACAACTACGGCTTCTACCCTTAACTTTTAAAAAACTTGCATACTGATGTGACCATTTTTTATTTACAGGTCAACTAAAATGAGTGAAGACGCTGCTTATTTGATTTTTAGTGGCCATCAATCAAAAAAGTGGACATTATTGAATAAAAAATCTAGTCGTCCACTCGTCTGCCCAGCAAAGCCATACAATCAGTGGTGGTCGAAGTAGCCTAAGAATCTAATTTAGTAAAAGTATTGTTACTCAGTCGAAAATATAATCAAGTAAAAGTGGAAAACAATGATGGGTATTTTTAGCTTGAGTAAAAGTAATAAATAGTCGAGAAAAAATGCTGTTTTCGTGTAGTAAATATAAAAAATGATTTTCTTGTAGCAGTTTTGTCGTAATCTCTCTGAACCACCGTAGCTCAATTAGGGGTCCCCCAACGACACACGGTACAAGTATGGATTTTTAAAACGCCGAATTCTTTGCCAATTTGTAGCTTAATATGCATTACAAGGTTAAACGTTTACGTGTTAAGGTGCAAGAAGTGGCATTACTGTCCAAAAGAGTCTGCCCCAGGAGACGCTATGTCAGGAAGTGACACTGATTTCACAAAATTTTTGGAAAGTATTATCTTAATTAACACTGATCGCTTATTTTATTCGAACAACACTTGTAAACTTGAGATGAAGACCTTGATTTTCGAGAAACATTCTTTTATTTTGGGGTGACATTATTGAAATTCGTCTCGGATGACACAAAGACGAAAGGACGGAAAATGAAAACTGATTGTTTTTATTCAGGGACGACGAGTTGCCAAATAAATTCACATTAGCTAATCAGATCTAAATGGCACAACATAATACAGACGCGTTGACCTAATTATTCTAGTAAATAGTAGCTCTCTTGTGGGTCTATTTGATTGTATTTTTTAATTGTTCTTTAACGCTTTTCATAGAAATTTGGTTAATGGTTAAAAAGTGATTAAATCGTGGAGTGATTTTACGATACTGATTTACTTTTGAACAAAAAACTAAGATGTTGATAGAATTCGACCTACAAAGTCTAAAGCCAAATTGAGTAGTGAGCTAAATATTTCTCAATGAGGAAAAATAAAATGTTTATATTTGGATCACATTATTGGTGATGATTATGTTTCATTATTCTTTGGTTCCACACAACGTTGGTAAGAACCAATGTCATTAAACCAAATTTGAAGGCATTTGGTAAGATTAAGCTTAAATGATGACCATTTTGGAAGGCATTAAAAACGTAACCACGTTATCAACCCACCCAAGTGAGCAAAATGACCACCCTACTAGCAATCTTTCGGGCAACGTGACAATCTCAGTAACGCGAGCATTTTAGTGACACGACCAGCAACCAGTAAATTACAATCCTGCCTCTTCAACAACGAAGCTATTTTAGGTAATAAGAGTAAAAGTAAATAATATAGTAAATTAAACCTTTTAAATACAAGGGCGATAAACTTTTGGCAACGTTTCGTCATCAGAACAGTTAATGACCTCGGAGTGTGAGTGGCTAAACCAGCTCTCGGTTGCTAATCTTTGGTGGTAATTGCTCTCATATTTCAGAATCGTAACTAGTGATAACTCATAAGTGATAACTCATTACTCCAATCAATGACATAAACTACCATGAACGGCAGTCTTCCTACTTTGCGCTATTTTGCTTCGCCGGCGCCATGCAGCTGTGCCTCAACATCGACAGTTCTCTAGTGGCTTAGCGTGACAGACACACATGCACACTGATACCATAGACATTGTTGGTCTATCTAACCTCTGTAAAATAGAGAAACTAATGAATTATCAACTTTGTATACAATCTTTCCCGGAAGCGTTGTGCTTGGAGAGATATAGAGAGCGACGGCTCCCCAAATATTTTGATTAACTTAAAACTGTAAGAAAAAGTGTATTTAATGAGGAAACGATTAGTTTCAAGCAGTTCATTTGCGATAGAAAAGGTCTTCATACTGATTTGGTGTCCGCATAGAGTTAAATTTTGGCTTCCATTCACTGAATATTGCTGCTATCTTTAAAGAATATTGAGCACACATATTGAGGAATCCATGGTCTCCTGTTTTGCCCTCATCTATCAGAAGAGAGTAACAACAACAACAACAACAACAGCAACAAAAGGGCAAGTAAGGTCGTTGCTCAGTCGACAAACAAATAGAAACTTTTTTCAATTTTTGAGAGTGAGCTTTGTTAATCAATAATTTTCACAAAAGAAGCGTATAACGAGCTAATGCTGCGTTCTTACTCGGGTCTCTAGTCTGGTTCGATAACTCGGCTTGAAAATTTTTTCCTTCATATTGATATGTTTTCGCAATCACGAATGAAAGGTTCGCTACGCGTAAACCATACAGATTTGTGAAACCTCGTCTCGAAATCGAAGTTTCAAAATCTCCAAAATAAGAGGATTCGAGACTTGAGAATAAGTGCGAGTAGCAATAGAAGATTTTAGTATGTGACAATTGGTCCAAGATGCGTATGGGACAATGAGCATATGAGGAAATGGACGCATGGAGCAATAAACGTATAAGATAATGGAGGTGTGAGGAAAAAGTGCTGCGCGTATGAAACTGAGCGCATAAGGAAATCAGCGAAAATTAGTGCAACGAACACATGGTGCGTTGGTCGTACAGAGAAGTGATCAATGTAAGCGTAAACAATTGGGACAACGGGCATACGGGCAACGGACGTGTGGAGCAAAAAGCTTATGGCGCAATGAGCATATGGGGCAATGGACGAATGAGATAATGGGTATGTGGGCCAATGAACGTATAGGGGAAATCGATGTGTGGTGCAATGGAAGTAGAGAAAATGGACATACAGAACAATAGGAAAGTGGGGCAATGGACATATGACGCAATGGGTATATGGGGTAATGGGCGTATGCGATAATTGATGATATATGGGACAATGGGCATATGGTGGGATGGGTGAATCGGTAGATTGGTACAGGGGACAATCGACGTGTGGGTTTATCTCCATTGACCCATCGCCATGCCCACACCCCATGTTTATTGCTCGTATACGCCCATTTCTCTCAGGCTCTATCACTATACGTCCATCTTAGGCCTAGCCCTAGTCAGTGATCAAGAAAGATATTTTGTAGTTGAAGTTCAGTTTCAAAATCATGCAGCGTTCACATTGTCGAATGCAAATGTATGTTTCGAAACTCGCGCTATTAACGCTCGCCACCAGATAGTGAAACCTTGCCTCAAAATCTACTCTAAATATCTGGTTGTCGTTCTTCGCTGCGAGACGTGATTATGCGTTTGCGCTGACAAGTTTCATTCCTAATCGCAAAGGCAACCTACAAAGTTGAACAACCTCAACAAGATTTTGAACGCGAGAAGTTTGCAATCAGGAAATTAAACTGGGAGGGCAAGAGAAACTGTCGAACCCTACTTCTCCTCATCCAACAAAGAAATAAAACAACTTTTAAAAGATAATATCAACCTGTTGTTCTCAATTAGTGACACAAAAATAATAACGGGCAAAATGACCTCATCGCTCCATTGTCTCAAACAAAATAACTTTACAAAATATTGGAAGTACGGTGTTTGTAATCAGTGACGTAAATATTTAAGGAGACATAAGTTTTGTTTGGTCTCACCAGAGTCCAAATTTAAATGTTTGGTTTAGGTTAGAGATCAAATTTTAAGATTTGGGTTCGGATAGATTTCAAGAATGAAAACAATTAAAAATTGGCTGTTGGGTTGATCTTTTTACCCTGTTTTTATAGCACGTTTCAATAGTTTCTGTTTTTGTAGGATCTTATTTGCTTCGTGCCTTGAAATTTTTCTATGAGCTTTGTTGGCTGGAAAAATAAACCAAACTCAACTGAAATTTAATTAGGTTGATGACTGTCAAACGTAGGCTAATAATCTAGTGCCTTATAATGCATAAGCTCAAAAAAACAGCAATACTTTTCAATGGTTTTATTCACGCTACGGAGAATTTGTAAATGGAACAGTAATTAGACTTGCATGAGAAAAAGTTTGTTTCATACTCACAGACTTGTATGGAACTGAATATTTCTACAAAGACTTTTGCAACTTAAGTTTTTCGGAGAAACGCGAGAAGAAATATGGATAAAGTAGAGCAACGGTAGATATTTGATTTCGATAATAGAAATGAATTCACTCCGTCCAAAAATCACCCAAAATAAGGACCTTTTTCAGAGTTAGTTCAACTGTAGAAAATGAGCACATTGTGCAAGGGAATGCACAGCAATTACAAAGTAATGCGGGTAGTCCTACCTATTATCATAAACAATGATGTAGGAAGCCGAATTCAAGGAGGTGGCAGCCCCTAGATTTAAAAAAACTTTGAACAAATTCCTGTTTTACAAAGCAAGCGCAAATCTTTCCAAACAACATGACCGGGTAAAATCTTTCAAAAAAGTTTTTAATACAATTTAGACTAAAACTAAAGCATTTCTTTGAAAAAAGTTACAGCAGCTAAACATTATTATATGCAGACTCAAACCTTTCTGATTTTCAAAGCAACATTTTTCCAATTTTCAGGGCAACATTTTTCACTATCACCATGAAAATGCATTTCCCTACGTTTATCGTCATTAGTGTACATGATATCAATGCTGTGATTGTCTTAGGTAATCGATTTATTCTTTGTGCTGAAAGGGCCCCCCAAGTAGATTACTCCGGGGCCCACTTACTGTTAATCAGCCACTGTCCACTTCAAAATAAATAAACGAAATATTTTAAAACAGATCATTTTTTGCACAGAATTGAGAACGATAAAATAATAATCAACGACGCACAAATAATAAGACGAGCTTCCAAGCCAAAAAATATAAGTAAGTACGAGGTGCATTCAATAAGTTTCCAGACTTTTTTGGTATGGACACTTTTATTAACCGTACACACAAAAAACTCTAGTCCCCTTCAAAGTATTCTCCTCCGACATCAATGCACTTGTTGTACCGTTCCAACAACTTCAGGAAAGCCCCCTGGAAGTCTTCTTGTGTGAGCTGTTTAGGACTCTCGTCACAGCCTCTTTCATGTCCTCAATTGTGGAATAACGATTGCCTCTGAGGTTTTCCTTGAGCTTTGGGAATAGCCAAAAGTTGCAGGGAGCAAGGTCCGGGCTGTAGGGAGGATGGGGAACCGTCTTGATGCCCATCTGGGTCAAATAGTCTGTGACGAGGATGGAGTTGTGGACTGGGGTATTGTCCTGATGGAAATGCCACTGACCTGATTCGAAGAGTTCTGGCCTCTTCCGACGGAATCTCTTCCTGAACTCCCTTAAAACTTCAATATAGTACTCCTTGTTGACTGTGATTCCAGTGGGAACCCAGTGAATGTAGATTATGCCCATGCTGTCAAAAAAAGGGATCATCATGAGTTTCTGGGTGGACTTGCTCTGTCTGGCCTTCTTGGGTCTGGGAGATCCAGCATGCTTCCACTGGGAACTCTGTCTCTGGGTCATAACAATAGATCCAGCTTTCATCGCAGGTTACCAGGGCATCAAGAACTTGGGGATCTGAATTAATGAGCTCGACCATTTCCTTGCTGTCATTGCAACGTCTTTCTCTCTGATCTTCCAGGAGCACTCTTGGGACGAACTTCGCGCAAATCTTCCGCATCTTCAGTTCCTCATGAATGATTATGTGTACAGCTCCCACACTGACATTAAACTGTGCGCTTAGTGTCTCTATAGAAACACGACGGTCCCTATTCATGAAATCGTTTATTTGGCCAATCATCTCTGATGTTCTGACTTCCCTACTCCTCCCACACCTCTCATCATCCCTCACGGACTCCCTGCCTTCCTTGAATCTCTTGTGCCACTGAAAAACTGATAATCGATTCATGCAAGATGGTCCATAAGCAGTCTGAAGCATACCATACGTTTCCGTGGCAGTTTTTCCAAGTTTAAAACAGAACTTGATCGCATATCGTTCTTCTAATGTGTCCTCACGTCCAGATTGCATTTTTGAAATTCACCAGCTGTGACAATCAGGATTTAGTAAGGTGTACTCTAATTCCTACTGTAGCTATAAATTTGCACCTAAACAAGAAAAAATTGGTCAATCATCTCATAAAGAGTATAGTAACAACATACTGAAATATCTCGAGTTTACGGCAATTATAAATGCCTGTACAAAAAAAGTCTGGAAACTTATTGAATGCACCTCGTATTTGCAAAGGTTTGTAGTGGGAAATTGTAATCAATAACGTGAATGAGAAAGAGGGCAAGACACACCAGGTTTCAATCGAGTTTAGAAACTCTTCACAAACGATTCACAATTATCTGCAATTAATTCGATCTTTAGCTTCGAATGCATGTCTGTGCTTGATAATCAACAATATAAACATTTAACAATCTGTTAAATATGACGTCATACAAATGTCGACTCTGAATGAAAACTTCAATATGAGCGCCTGATTCAAGACGTTTACTTCAGGAAAGAAACAAAATACATATTTTGTGTACTTTACGTAACAGCGATCCCTAGTATCAATAACAACCATTTAGACATTGTCTTAATTTTCATTCTTTTGACATAACAAGAGAAATTACAAAAGATATTAAAACGGAAATAACTTCATATCGAAATATCAGTAAATGTAACTTCATTACTAAGTACTGTATGAACAAATGAACAAAAATGACTTCAGTACAAACTATAAGTTTTATCAAGATTTTGTTCAAAAACTATTAGCAACAGCTAATTGGTTTTCGCACAAAAGCAGCATTATAACATCTTATTAATTGAAAAAATCTAACCACTATTTCCATGAAAGTTAATTACACATTTACATGATTCAACATCAGCAATCTACTAACATGCTGTTGCATGCAACACAGTAAACATGAACTCCATTCCTTTGGTCAGAGTTGATTACCAAAAGAGAACCAACTCTCAAAACGGTTGCTAATTTGGGTGATTTTTGGGCGATTTTATTTCTTTTCACTTTTTTCATAAAGCTACCGCATCTTTTTGCACACCACCAAAATAGTTGCCTATCATGACTAATGATTCGATCTTTTAATCAAATACTGTATATCTTTTACATTACAAAATATCTATTCTCGATTTTATCTAAACGTTTGTAAAGTCAAGTCACAAATGCCGTACCGGTATGGCGACCTTACGGGATACTAACTGTGGATCATTGATGTTTTGCTGAAATTATGTGGGTGACTCATAAACGTTCTCGTTCTGTTCGTGCGCTCGTTGTTGTACTGTAATCGTTATTATAAATCATCCGTTGGCCTACAAACAGGTCATAAAAGAATAACCATAGTTGCATATCATGATGTAACAATACTGGGTGACTAAGCCGTATGACCAGGCGTGGTTCCGTCTGACGTGCGGCGGAGTGACCTAGTGAACAAGTATATAAAAAGAAGCATTGCTATTTTCGTTGAGAGGTTTTTCGATTAAAAATTCAAATTCAAAATTCATTGGCTTAAACTCCATTCGATTCGATCAATCAAGATTCGTGCTTCAACGTCGTGTTGTAATTAAATACATTCGTTCTTGGAGTCAGATGTGCTGTGGATACTCGATCCCCATATTTTGGTGATCCCGAAAGAACACTTGTGCAGCCGCGAAGACGAAAAAAAGGAACGAAAACCGGTGACGTACCGATTATTGTATTTTGTATAATTATATGTATTTTAGTATTGATGCCACTTTTCGAAAAATTAACGCATATAGGAAACCGCTCAAAATTGGATAGTTCATTTAAATCGGGAAAAATAACGCACAACTTTGGGGACGATTACAAAAATAAACCTCTAGTTCTAAACGAAAAATTAGTCAATTCAAAAATAAGTAAAGCAGAAACAAATGAAACTGTTTTGCAACATGAAGTGTGTGATCTTGGAGAATCTACTGGTGATATTTTCGAACAACTGCATAAAAATCGTGAATTCACAATTCTAAAGGCCTTGTCACTTCCAAAATTTTGGGAAACCTCACCCACGGCATGGTTCGTAGTGGCTGAAAATTTCTTTGTCTGCCAAAATATTTTATCAGAACAAGTAAAATTTCATTGCGTGGTCAATGCTTTTGAAGCCAAACATATCGAAAAAATAAGCCACGTATTAATTAATAACAACGTTGTAGCACCTTATCAATTCCTCAAGCAAGCCATACTAAAGACTTTTGAAGCCAGCGAAACTTTTAAGCTAAATAAACTTTTGTCACATCCCGCTATTGACCTTGGACAAAATTTAAAACACCCTACAGAACTTCTTTTAGAAATGCGAGGTCTTCTGGGACAGTCATCGCCCCTGGGTCCAGTGGCTGAAAGTTTAATAGAGCAAATGTTTCTAGATAAACTTCCCTCTTAAATTAAGGTCATTTTGGCTGCCACACCCAACTCTTCGTTAAAGGAATTAGCTGGCAAAGCGGAAGACGTAATGCAGGTTTCAAAACCTACCCTAGGACAGGGCTCTATTAATTCTCAAATTACGGCACAGCCTTCTTCGTCACAGGAATCCCAAAACTATAATTTAACGCAAATGTTAATAAATCAAAATTTTGATAATAAATTAAACAAATTGTCTGAAAGTATAAATAGACTGCAGGAAGGTACATACTTAAAAACATCAGAAACATCAAACAACCCGTGTGTGTCTTGCTCGCCAGCAAGAATGTACAAACCACAAGCACCCCGCCCCCAGCAATATGGTAATGCTTCAAACCAAACCTTCCGACAGCGGGGGTTTAATAGCTATCAAAATAGCAACGGCCATCATTTTAGTTTCTCCACACGATTTGAACCTCCGAATCAGCAGCACAATACAAGTAACCTGTGCTTTTACCACACTAGGTTCGGGGAGAGAGCTCGGAAATGTATCCCACCCTGTTCAATGAGTAATCCAAAAAAACGTCAGGGGTTCTCCCCAGCAATAAATGTGCTTAGGGAAAACAAAAGATTCTTAGCCCGACATTCTTTTTCAGTTTACCACCCCTTGACAAAGTATTCTTTCTTGGTGGATTCTGGCTCTGATGTAAGTGCTTTACCAATCGATTTGGCTAAACCAGAGACCAAAATGTTCAAAACATTCCAAGGTCCAACATCAAATGCAAATATTTCATGTGTAGTGTAGGTTACGTAAATTTATTTTTGGAGGTTTTTCCAAACAATTTTCTTGGAAATTTGCGGTTTGTAAATCTTTAGACTCTGGTTTTGTTCTAACTACGACTTGTTTTATCAATCGTTTCTTCTATCTCACACTTTCTGGCTTATCTGGCTGAAACTATCTTCTCTATTCTTTCTTGTTTACTCTCAAGCTACAATGGATCTCCGGACCTTCATTTATTCCGAACACAAACAATGCTGATAAGTTGAGCATGCGAGGTGCGCTGCTCCAGCCATCCACTGTTCCATGCCGTCTCTCTCTCTCTTCTTTTACCTCTTGCAACAGTTTTCTATTTTCTCGGACTGGAGTTGTAGTGTTTCGTCAAAACTCTTCGACACACAGGTTGCCTCAGTATATCTACTGAGGAACTTGAGCTCCCTCATCACGCTCATTGTGTCGTGTCTCATCTACGCTTTAACGAAACAGCCTTCTGTTAAACTGTTGGCACTCTAGAGTTGTCAGAACTGAGAATCCTTCGTGCAGCGCCCGTGGTCACACTTTTCATCTCGTAATGCACTGTCCTGTTAGGGATTTTTGTGTCATTTGCCTTTGGGCACCAACATTTTTCTTCACGATCTCTGGTCCAGACCTCGAGGAGTTGTTCGGCTTCTAGGAATCCATGGTTTCCCGTTTTGCCCCAATCTATATCAGAAGAGAGTAACAACAACAAAAAAACGGGCAAGTGAGGTCGCTGCCCATCCGACAAACAAATAGAAACTGGTTTCAATTTCTGAGAGCGAGTTTTGTTGATCAATAATTTAGACTAAAGAAGCAAATAACAAGCTAATGCTGCATTCTTACTCGGATCTCTAGTATGGTTTAAAAATTGGCTCGAAAACGTTCTCGTTCATTCGAGGTCTATTCAAAAAGTATCCGACCCTATCTCCTCCCGCGAAAAATAATGCCACGCCAGCAAAGTGGTTTTGGCGGATTGCAACGCCACAATTACTGCACACACATAAAATTTTCAAACCGATAGTTGGTGTCATTCTCTTTTTTTGAAGCATTTAGTTCAGTCGTATAGTGCATGATCGCCGAAATTTTGCTCACAAGCGTAATGACAGCAAGGATCGAACAAAGATATTGTGTTAAGTTCTGCCAAAAGCTAGGTAAAAATCACACTGAAACAATTCAAAAGATTCAACAAGCTTTTGGAGATGAGACGTTAAGTCAAACTCAAATAAAGGAATGGTTTTATCGCTCCAAAAACGGTCGAATGTCAATGGATAGTGACACGCTCTGGCAGGCTATCCACAAGCCGAAACGAGGAGGTGATTGAGAAGGTTCGCCAAATTGTGATGGAAGATCGCCGTCCAACACTCAGGGAAATTGTTGAAGAAGTGAATTGTTGAAGAACATTCAATAAAGAGTACTACTTGGAGATTTAACGTCGCCTTCGTGATGCTGTGCGAAGAACGCGGCCAGACATTTGAACAGGGAAAAACTGGCAGCTTCATCATAACAATGCTCCCGCTCATTCCGCCCATGTAATCAAAAATTTTTGGCCAAAAACAACTCGGCACTTGTACGACAGACTCTTTACTCTCTTGATTTGGCACCATGCGACTTCTGGCTATTCCCCAGGTCAAAAACTACGCTCAAAAGAACGCGATTTCAGCCACGTAAGAACATAATGGAAAAAACGACGGTGGAGCTCAGAAGCATTCCAGAGGAGTTTCAAGAGGTGCTTCCAAAAGTGGCAGAGGCACTGGGAAAAGTGTGTGCACTTGCAAGCAGAATATTTTGAAGGAGACTAAATGAAATTTGTGATATTCATTGTGTTGTGTGTTTTATTTCCAAAGATTGGATACTTTTTGAACAGACCTTGTATCGGCATGTATGACCTTGTATTGGCATGTATTAAAAACAAAAGATTCAATACACATTTGCGAAACCTCGTCTCAAAATCCAAGTTTCGAAATCTCCAAAATAAGAGGATTCGAGACTTGAGAACGAGTACGAGTAGCAATAGAAGATTTTAGTTGGCGGCAATTGGTCCAAGATGCGTATGGGACAATGAGCATATGAGGAAATGGACGCATGGAGCAATAAACGTATAAAGCAATGGACGTGTGGGAAAAAGTGGTGGGCGTATGAAACAGTGGGCGCATAAGAAAATGGACGAAAATTAATGCAACGAACATATGGAGCACTGGGCATACAGAGAAGTAATGAATGCGAGCGTAAACAATTGGGACAATGAACAACCTACATACGGACCAATGTGGGGTATGGAGCAAAGAGCTTATGGCGCAATGAGCACATAGCGCAATGGGTGTATGGGGCAATCAAGGAATGGAAATGCGCATAGAGGACCATGGGCGTATGAAGCAATGGGTTTGGATAGGTTTCAAGAATGAAAACAATTCAAAATTGGCTGTTGAGTTCATCTTTTTGTTCTGATTATATAGCAGGTATCAATAGTTTCTGTTTTCGTAGGATTTTACTTTTTCGTGCTTTGTTTAAAAATGAAATTTTGCTATGAACTTTGTTGGCTGGAAAAATGAAAATAAACCAATCTCAACTGAAATTTTATTAGGTTAATGACTGCCAAATGTAGGTTAACAATCTAGTGCCTTACAATGCATAAGTTTAAAAAACAACAATATTCCTAATGGTTTTATTTATAGGGCTTCCCAAATTTTTTCGCTCGCGACCCCTTTAAATCTCCTAAAATTATCCACGACCCTTCACGGTTAAAATGATAAACAGTGCTAAATATGCATTTGTGATAATCATTGAAAGGCGAAAAATAAAAAAAGCTACCGGTACCGGTACTCAAAGCCTTCTAATTTACACTCACGTAGCTTATTGGAAACAAAACAAAACAAAAAGCAAACACATTTAATGTAATGAGTGCGGCTGCATTCTGGTACAAAGCAAGTCCAGCCCTGGCTCAATATTTGTTAATACTGGTCTCAAGGCGGTTTCAATATTGCTTAGGCTGAAACGGCATTTTGTTTTGATTGCCCTTAACGTTGAAAACGCTGACTCGCATTGATGCGTCGAGACAAACAGCAGGAGTGCGGTTACTGCAGACTCAGAAAATGATGGATATTCCGCTCTAACGCTAAGCCAAAAAGTGTAAAGCTGTTTTCAGAAAATTCGAGCTGCAACTTAGATTCAAAAGATAGAGCAGCAAGCTCTTCCTGAAATTTAAGAGAGAGGTGCTCGGTACTTTGTCCGTGAACTCATCAAGCTGAATCGTAAATTTACGGCTTTCTTTAATTCGTAGAATGAGTTGCTCGCGTTGATCTTTGTCTATTTTGGAAATTCGTTTGGACACAGTGTTGTTTGACAATCAAATTTTGCGCATTTTATTGGTCTCTTTTTTGCCGCGAACAATTATGCTCATTATTTCAATTGCAGCTGATGAAAGAAAATTTCGCCAATGTTATAAAGTTTCTTTTTCTTTGCAATGAACAAGGAAGCATCAAACGATGCTTGTGTATACTTCCCTTCATTTACACATTTACTTTCAAATGATTGTCTTTGTCTTTTCGATGTTCACAGAAAGCGATGAAAAACTCCACAGGTCTGTTGCGATGAGAATCATGCTTGGTGTGAAGCTGTCGTTTCAACTTGGCCGGCTTAAGGCTCTCACTTGCCAACGCTTTTTTTCACATCAAACAAAGAGTACGATGCTCATTGTTTTCCGATATGAAAGCGAAACCATACTGCAAAAAACTGCCGTTATAGGTTTTTGATATGACTAGCCTCGTTTTTCTTATTGAACTGTCATCGATCTACCAGTTAGTGCTGCATCTATCTCTACCGTTGCTTCAGCATCATCTGCAGTAGGCGTATTACCGTTATTGTTCGATTTTTTTAACCAGCTATCCATTAATTAGATCAGTTTTTTTTTATATTAAGCCACTATCTTCTCAACTGCACAGCGCTATGGCGTCATAAACTGAAGTGACGAAATAAAAAGTGATGCATCCAGCTGTGCCACATGATACCGGAGTGACGATACAACAAAGTTATGCATCCAGTTATTCCACGTGATACGAATGCGGATAAGTCCATCCGCTGTCAATTAACAAAGTCCCACTATTTGATACTATAGCTACGCCTATTTACGTAGAATCTACAGCTAATTTAAGAATGATTTTTGCACAATTGCAATAGGTTTTAACGACCATCAAAGGTTGGAGAGAGTATACCAATTTTACACATAGTACTGCATATACTACAGTTACTATAGTATATGCAGTATAGTATGTGCAGTTACTACAGAAACTATAGTATATGCAGCACTTTGTGTAAAATTGATATAGTCTCTGCGACCCCTGAACATCATTACGCGACCACCCAAGGGGTCGCGACCCCCAGTTTGGGAAGCCCTGATTCATACAACAGAAAATTTGTAAACGCAAAGCTAATCAGATATACACAAAAAAATTTGTTTCATACTCGTAGACTTGTATTGAACTGGGCATTTCTACGAAGACTTTTGCAACTTAAGTCATTCGCAGAAACGCGAGAAAAAATATGGATGACGTAGAGTAATACAAATGAGCTCACTCCAGTTTCTATAGTAAGTTATAAGGTTTAAACGAAACAAATAAGGGTAACAACAAAGTAAATTGAAGCAGCAAAATCTTGATCTTATTTTGCTTTCTTGCATTGACCAAACATAAAAATTTGGTCATTTATTTTATTTTTCGGAATCGTATTGTTTGGAAATTAGGCCGAACAACTTCGTATGCATTTAAGGAACGGATCGGAATAGCTATAAAAACAGTTAAAAAAATGACGCTCCGGTTTAGATTCAGGCTAAACAAAATTCACTTTTACGAATTCAGATTCAATACATTATATAAATAGTGATTCAGGTTTGATTTCAGTTCACCAGCGGCAAACGGTAGATATTTGGTTTCGGTTCAGGCTGAGGATAAATAAGCGGTTGTTACCGGTGTTCGGTTCGGCTTTGGTTCGACGTCTTGATCGTCACGTGATTGCGTTCTAGGCAAAACTTATTTCAACTTGACGGCATCAAACAAGCAGCCGCTCATATTTACTAACAACATAAGAAATCAACCGGAAACTGATGATAGTTTCCGATATTGAGCCAGACTGCTAATATTGCTACTGGTACGACATTTGTTATTTGACTTTGCAAACGTTTAGATAAAAATCAGGATAGATATTTTATAATGTAGAAGATATATTTGATTAAAAGATCGAATCATTCAATCATGATAGGCAACTATTTTAGTGGTGCCAAAAAGGTGCGGTGGCTTTCATGAAAAAAGTGAAAAGAAATAAGATCGCCCGAAAATCACCCAAATTAACAACTTTTTCAGAGTTAGTTCAACTGTAGAAAATGAGCACATTGTGCAAGGGAATGCACAGCAATTTCGAACTAATGCGGGTAGTCCTACCTATTATCATAAACAATGATGTAGGAAGTCAAATTCAAGGGGGCGGCAGCCCCTAGATTTAAAAAAACTTTAGAACAAATTCCTGTTTTTCACGGCAAGCGCAAGTCTTTCCAAACATCTTGACGTAGGAAAATCTTTCAGTATAGTTTTTAATACAATTTAGACTAAAACTAAAGCATTTCTTTGAAAAAAGTTACAGCAGCTAAACATTATTATATGCAGACTCAAAACCTTTCTGATTTTCAAAGCAACATTTTTCCAATTTTCAGGGCAACATTTTTCACTATCACCATGAAAATGCATTTCCCTACGTTTATCGTCATTAGTGTACATGATATCAATGCTGTGATCGTCCTAGGTAATCAATTCATTCTTTGTGCTGAAAGGGCCCCGCAAGTAGATTACTCCGGCGCCCACTTACTGTTAATCAGCCACTGTCCACTTCAAAATAAATAAACGAAATATTTTAAAACAGGTCATTTTTTGCACAGAATTGAGAACGATAAAATAATAATCAACGACGCACAAATAATAAGACGAGCTTCCAAGCCAAAAAATATAAGTAGGTATTTGCAAAGGTTTGTAGTGGGAAATTGTAATCAATAACGTGAATGAGAAAGAGGGCAAGACACACCAGGTTTCAATCGAGTTTAGAAACTCTTCACAAACGATTCACAATTATCTGCAATTAATTCGATCTTTAGCTTCGAATGCATGTCTGTGCTTGATAATCAACAATATAAACATTTAACAATCTGTTAAATATGACGTCATACAAATGTCGACTCTGAATGAAAACTTCAATATGAGCGCCTGATTCAAGACGTTTACTTCAGGAAAGAAACAAAATACATATTTTGTGTACTTTACGTAACAGCGATCCCTAGTATCAATAACAACCATTTAGACATTGTCTTAATTTTCATTCTTTTGACATAAAACAAGAGAAATTACAAAAGATATTAAAACGGAAATAACTTCATATCGAAATATCAGTAAATGTAACTTCATTACTAAGTACTGTATCAACAAATGAACAAAAATGACTTCAGTACAAACTATAAGTTTTATCAAGATTTTGTTCAAAAACTATTAGCAACAGCTAATTGGTTTTCGCACAAAAGCAGCATTATAACATCTTATTAATTGAAAAAATCTAACCACTATTTCCATGAAAGTTAATTACACATTTACATGATTCAACATCAGCAATCTACTAACATGCTGTTGCATGCAACACAGTAAACATGAACTCCATTCCTTTGGTCAGAGTTGATTACCAAAAGAGAACCAACTCTCAAAACGGTTGCTAATTTGGGTGATTTTTGGGCGATTTTATTTCTTTTCACTTTTTTCATAAAGCTACCGCATCTTTTTGCACACCACCAAAATAGTTGCCTATCATGACTGAATGACTCGATCTTTTAATCAAATATATTAAAATGAATATGCCAGGAAACAATAATGAGTATACCACCCAACCAATTTAGACGAGACCATCCCTGGACGCGTTTCGTCCTTTTGGACTCATCAGCAGGGTCCGTCCCGTCACAAGCAAAAGTAACCCACTCATTAACGTTATCCTTAAAAAAAAATCCAACACATGCAGAAGCACTGAGACTTCAACCGACGACGTATTGCTTTGCTTAGCAGGGCGGGTTGACAAATTGGTTGATTTTGGTTGCATATTATGGATATGCAACCAAAATCAATGAGTTGCATGAGTTGCATGTATTAATGATAAGTCTTGACAATGATCCCGCACCCCTATTAGGGCTTACCGATGTGACTTGTTGTCCATGTCATGTGTGTGTGTCCTTGAGTGTGACCCCCATGATATAGGTATTACTGTATCATATTGTTTTGTATTGCATTTTTTTTGCACCCAATGGCAAATTTGTTTTTTTAGCATATTTATTATTGAGTGTTCTTTACACCCGCGTGATGAGACCCAATAAGGTCGAAACCGGTCGCGGATTATTGACATGATGTAATAGATTGCTGTATGGTACCGTATGATGCTGGTGATCATTTTGAGCAAATTTTTCTATTGTACGTTGATGCTGGAGGCAGATCCCTCTTGATAGGAGATCGCCTTGAAAATTGCTGGCTAGCAACTAGCAACTCATGTAGTAACAACTCAGAAAGCATTGATAAAAAATTTTTCCACTTATCAGTTAGCACTAGAAATGGACTGACTTCAGATTATAAAAGAGTTTATAAAACAGAAATATCTTATTTTATACTGTTGACAACTACGCGCATTCAGCCCACGGTGCTGGTAGAGTATCCTCGCCAAACAGCATCCAGCTCACTTCCTCAGGTAGACAAAGCAGCGGAGCACACAGGCAATTAGCATTTGGCATAAATTAGTAAGTTGATCATAACCTTTTGTAAAAAAAAGCATTGTATGTATTCGAATCTTCCAGTGTTGCTTATATTGATGTTTTCCACAGTTCCACACACCGTCTGACATTCTCGTTAAGTTGACACATGTCAGTGGTGGAGCAAGGTTCATCTAGTAGTGAGCATTTTAATTCGTGTTGCGCAGTGCCATCGTCAGCTCCGCATTGGCAGGTTGTGTTTGTTGCTGGATCAACAAAACCCCACTTCTTCAGCTCAGTTTTAGTTCCAGCAACGCCTGTACGATGGCGGTTGAGACATCGTCACATTGTCCATCCTGAGTTTGATCCTGGAGACAGCTTTTCCTCAGGTGTGATGTTTAAGCGAGTGATTTGTGGCAGCGCTTTGAGCTTTCGTTTTCACGTTTCCTCTCTACAGGTTGAGATTTTTTCTTTAGGGGTTTTACACAGCGTAGAAAGCTCCTTCTTGATTTCAATCTGGATGGGGCAGGCTGGTGGTTGAACAACATATGACAGGAGTCATAGGCCTGCATTGAGCGTTCTAGCTTGCTGGCAGCTTCTCTTCGGAGGCCTTTATCAAGGCTGGCGCTGACAATAATGACAATTCTACAACATTCTGGATCTGGCAGGCACCAATGCATTTGTGCTCTATAAAAAACGAACAGGTGACAAGGTTTCAACACGATATTTCCTGTTCAAGCTTGCTACAGAACTACGTGAAGACTATATTCTTGAAAGATCAAGCAGAAACTCTACTATTGCTAGACCTCACTCACTATCGACAGCTTATAAAAAATCAAAATCGAGAACGTAAACAGTGTCAAATAGCTGCAAACTTCACTCAAAACAAAACCAGCAAACTTTGCTTCAAGTATAACAACACCGCATGTGGCAAGTGTACCGCCACGGAACTTTCGGAATGAGTTTTATTTGCTGCAATGCAAATATGAAACTTTTCCCAATTTTGTGTCCAGTTTTTGCGCTTCCCTTCCAATAAAACTGCTTTTGTGGATAGACTGATTGAGTTAGGTGACCTGAGTATTTGTTCAACACTTAAGTTGCAACCACACCACTCATTTACTGGTGAAAACGCGTTTTCGGAGAAGCGGTCAAAATGACTGCTGCTGACCGTTGAAGATTTATCGCAACTCCGGCCATTCTAGTGTTAAAGAACAAGTTCATTTGAAAATAGCTAAAACATTACTTTATCAGCTCACCGGTGAATTCCTGTTACTGATGTGTTTTGCCAATTCCGTCCAACCCCTTACAGAAATATCACTACACCACCTGATTTCCAGCTGATTTATTTTGTTTATAGGTGGAGCGATGGCAGTTATCCCGGCATCATCAAGTGAACATTTGCTTATGTTCAGACCACTCATCTAAATACAACGATGAAAATATTTTATTACAAAAGCATATTTAACAAACTCTCAAATACAGGAATTACACGTAAACCAGACGGATTTCAATTAATGCACTATTTAATAAAAAGCAAGACTAAAATTTTACTTGAGTGAAAGTATTGTTACTCAATCGAAAATATAATGAAGGTAAAATAGCAAATAATGATGGACACATTTGACTTGTGTAAATGTAAAACAGCGGAGAAAAAACTACTGTACTTATTAAGGAGTGGGTTTCGACCTTATTGGGTCTCATCACGCGGGTTATTGACATGATGTAATAGATTGCTGTATGGTACCGTATGATGCTGGTGATCATTTTTGAGCAAATTTTTCTATTGTACTTTGATGCTGGAGGCAGATCCCTCTTGATAGGAGATCGCCTTGAAAATTGCTGGCTAGCAACTAGCAACTCATGTATTAATGATAAGTCTTGACAATGATCCCGCACCCCTATTAGGGCTTACCGATGTGACTTGTTGTCCATGTCATGTGTGTGTGTCCTTGAATGTGACCCCCATGATATAGGTATTGCTGTATCATATTGTTTTGCATTGCATTTTTTTGCACCCAATGGCAAATTTGTTTTTTTAGCATATTTATTATTGAGTGTTTTTTTACACCCGCGTGATGAGACCCAATAAGGTCGAAATCGGTCGCGGGTTATTGACATGATGTAATAGATTGCTGTGTGGTACCGTATGATGCTGGTGATCATTTTTGAGCAAATTTTTCTATTGTACGTTGATGCTGGAGGCAGATCCCTCTTGATAGGAGATCGCCTTGAAAATTGCTGGCTAGCAACTAGCAACTCATGTATTTTTACTAAATATTAAGGCTGATAGATTTCTATTTAGTGACGTTAACAGATGAGAGTCGCTGAACATATTTCCCAACAAATCGAATCACTGTTGCATAGAATAGAATGCGAGGATTGTATTTATGAATGCAGACATGAAAGAGACACAACACGCTGCCTTCTCCAACCAAAAACATAACATGTTTGCAAAATATTGTGGTCACACTACGTTTTCAAAGAAATGTATTTTGCCTGATTACTATGAATATTTGAGAAACGTTGCAATCGAGTTAAATAGATACTCTTCACAAATCATTCACAAATTTCAGCAATTGATTCGATCTTAAGCTTCCCATGCATGTGTTTTCTTCATGATCAACACTATGAAAAACACAAAACATGGTTTAGTTACGACGTCATAGAAATGTCATCTTGGAATGAAAAGTTCTAACGAATCGCTAGATTAAAGACAAGACGCTTCAGAGAAATAAAACAAAATCTATTTCATATTTAATCTAAGTAACAGCGGCTCTTACTTTCAATAACATCCACCTCTCGATTTATTGCATCATGTTTTTTTGTACAATAAACAGAAATTGTAAAGCATGATAACTTTATTAGAAAATATAAGTTTTGTTTAGATTTTGTTTATATAAAACTGTTAGAAACAGTTTAATCGTTTTCAAAGCATCTAAAATGCCATTATGTTGGCTGGTGACTTCATAGTGCTTCATTATTTGAAAAGACCGGCAAGTTAGATGAGAATCACTTAATTTCACAATTACACGATTTAGCAACAGCAGTCTGCAAACATGTATTTGAAAATTACGCAATCAACAAGAACTTTTGATCTTTGAGTTTGGGTTCACTTCTTACGGTGGCTGATGCGCATCGTGGGTTGGGATCTACTCAAATCAGTTGTTGCTAATGTGGTCTAACAACACTAACTTATAATACAGCACGTCATTGAGATTGAAGTTCTCACCGGGGATTGATCCCAATGATACAGTAGCTCTGTATGTACTGCTACGATTGAAAATAAATCATGTACAGGTTTTTATGAATGCAATAACGGTCAGCGATCAAGTTTTGAACTCAGAATAAGAAACTTGGCAATTCAATTTATTAGTTGCAAAATAATTCCATTCCTAAGCAATATAATGACAACTAGTGGCCACTGCTGAAATCTAGAGACGAGAGTAGCTTTTGTATCCGATGCACAACTAAATGACACCAATAAGCGGTTTTATTATGAGTTTGATTTGAAATTTTTGTTAACAATTTTGAATTCGTATTTAAAATGCGGATCACTTTGTGTAAGCGGTTTTCGACTAAATGCTACCACTTATCACAGTAAAATTTGTGTTTAGAGTATAGCATATGACTCAAACTTATGTGTAAAGGCAATGATTTTGTACTAACAAAATTATTTCGTTTGTTTATTATATGCTGTTTTTTAGCAAAATGACGTCATATTTTCATTGCAGATATTTTTATTGGTATTAAGTGTAAAAAATATTTTTGTAAAGTGAAAGTCATCCACGATCTGCCAAAAAACTTGTTTTCAAGGTAAGAGTATATATTTTGTAAAAATATTATTTCATGTGGTTTCTATGGTAGCGAAAGTAAACACCGTTCCATTTGGGATCACGGAATGTACCATATGCAATATATTGTATTTTTCAGATGTCGAAACAACTTTTCTCCGTCAGCGATGGACTCGAATATATTGAGGAGCTTGATGAACATCTGCTGTAAGATGTAGATGTCATTGATATTGTTAAAATTCCTTTAGACAAAGTCGATTCTGTCAGTGATGAAAAGGAGTTTGCTGATGAGGAAAAGCTCGGTTTTGGTGATACCAAGTTGTGTCCGTTTTGGGTTGCGTGGAAGTCTCTTGTAATGCAGTTGATTTTGTACCGAGCACTTCAGAAGACCCATCGACTTCTCAAGAAAACAAAAGGCCTAATATTTTTGATTTAGTTGATTCGGATGTTGCTGATCCTACAACTCAGCAAGCTTTTAAGAAGAGGAAAAAGAGTACCGCTGTAAAGCAGACGAGCAAAAATGCACATCCGATCCAAATAAACTGGAAGAAGCCTATGAGTAAGCCAGAGTGTTCTATCCAATGCGATTTATGTGATCCTTCCTCAGTTCGCGAAGAATTGATAAGTCATCATGGCGATAAAACTAAGTTTAAAGTATTTCGTCTTCTGGCAAAAGAAATTTATGATATAATGGCCGAACAAAGTCTGATATGCGCACAGCAAAAGAATTATCTTGATTTCAACTGCGCGGTTGAAGATTACATGGCTTTCAGGGGCATTTTGCTGCTCTTGGGTCATCGTAGACAACCAAGGCAAGAATTGTACTGGAGTTTAGATCCTAATTTTAGGTGCTCATTTGTGGGAGAAGCTATGCTCAAACACAGACTTATGGCCTTGAAGCAGCATTTGCATTTTAACAAAAACTCTAAAATCCCGGAAAATTGCACAGGTAGATGCTATAAAATACGCCCCTTAATTTCATGTCTAAATGAAAACTTTATGCAGTTTGGCTACATCCATAGTGATTATTCAATTGACGAGAAAATTGTTGGCTATTATGATCGCCACCCAATAAAACAGTTTATTTAAGGCAAACCAATTCGCTTTGGATTTAAGGAATAGGCTTTATGTAGCAGCAGGGGCTATACGCACAGGTTTTCTGTTTATCAGGGTGCGTCGTCTACTCCACGAGAGCAGCTTCTCGGCAGCGAGGTTGTTCTTGATCTTCTGCGTGACGCTCCAGTTGGAATATCTGTCCATTTTGGTAACTTTTTTACGTCTATTTTCCTGATGAAGCAGCTGACCACCCAGCAGTATAGAACAACTGGCACTATCCGGTTGAACTGAGTACCGAATTGCTCGTTCGGTGAAAAGAAAGAACTAATGAAGAAAGCATGTGGTTTTATGGCAGCCGCTACTGACGAAAACACTAGTGTTGCCATTTGTTGGTGGAAGGACAGCAACATTGTGACGGTTGCTTCCAATGTGGATGGAGTTGAGCCACTGAAACCAACAAAGAGAGGAGCAAAATCAGTGCTAATGCCTGATTGTGTAGCTAAGTACTATGAGAGTATGCTTGGTGTGGACTTGGCTGATTGGAAGACCCAGAAATATCGTGTAGGGATCAAAGACAAAAAATGGTATAATTTTCACGCATGCTTTGGTTGTTTCTCTCGTAAATGCTCATGCTACATACAACCTAATGCATGAAAAAAGTGAACATGTAATTTACTCAACTTTCGAGCAGAAGTAACTTCGTGTCTTCTAAAAAAGAAAACTCCATCAAAATTGGCTGAATAAGGACGCACATTTGTGCTGTTTGCCTCAGCAAATCCTGATGCTTGCAGGAGAACATAAAATCAAAAGAACGCCTGGAGGAAAACAAAGAAAATGGAGAGTTTACAAATCTAATGCAAGAAAGCAATGCCCCACCTGCAACGCCGGATTCCATGTAGACTGCTACAATGAGTTCCACAAGCAATCTCAGCTTCCTATCAAGTTTTCAATAACACTGGTAGTTTGAATTTGAATTACCGTTGCATTTCCCGTAACTTTCCAAAGTAAAATGTGCGTAGAAGTGGTGCCATAACCAAGTATTGAATGTGTAACTGCTTTTACTTTATCGTCGCAGCTCTACTTTCGTAAAAAAGCCAAAATTTTGGTGCACATTCAAACACAAGCTGGTGATGTCATTGTATTATATAATAACATATTCATATAACTTATATTATACCCGCATGTTTATGAATATCGCAAAACATTCTAGTAATAACATAGCCTGCTGCAGTAAGTTACGTAAGCCAACATTTTCGTCAAATTCTCTCTATTTTTGTCCATATGTGGTATTGTATACGCATATATAATATATTCTTTAACCTGATATGCTATTTGTTTTTGAAAATTGTGATATCTGTCAGAAAACTGAAGTTTCGCAACCTTCTGTAGCAGCAAACTCGCTAATCGAAGACCCTGTTTGATATCGCAGCTTATATATTAATACATCTGTATATATAAAACTCAAAGTTTGTCTGTCTGTATGTCCGCTATAGAAATAAAACTGGAGACATTTAGATACAAACAAACATATGAATCTTATATAACTTTTTCCAGGGAAGCCAAGTACGGTATTTTGATTTCGATCAGAATCGTCTATGGGGGGCTACGAGCCTATATTTATTCAACCTATATTAAAATATGGTTATTCAATGTAAAAATTTAATCAGTCTTTACATTTTACCCGATCAACGACGGGTAAATCTGCTATTGCCGGTATATATACCGTCGCGGGAGCGAACGTATAAACATCGCTTGCCTGTAATTATACCCGCGCGGGATCGAAAGAGTTAAAATATGGTTATTCAATGTAAAAATTTAATCAGTATTTACATTTTACCCGATCAGCGACGGGGAAATCTGCTAGTTTTATATAAATTTGCTAATGATACATTCTATGACCCCCATTTGGGACCTACCTGAAAAACACCTCTTGGGTGACTGCAAAAACTTTTTTTCGAAATATTTCTTAACTAGTGGAAAGGTGATGACAAAAGTAGATTAAAACATAAAAATTACTATTGCGTCTTAATTTGGAATTTGTCGGGTTAAACAACAGATGCATTTGAGTATAGTAAAACATTATTGTTTGAATTGGAGACTTTACGTTCATTTACTTGTTCATGCTTTCTCTTTACTTCGCCCAGAAAGGGTGGATCTCACTCTTTCTACATCATGCTCTCGCTCTGTCTCACTAAGATGCGGTTCCTTCCGACCTTCACTCTCCCTCCTCCAAATCTTGTAATTTGGACTGATGGCTATGGTTTGTTTTTCCTGTTTGGCAAAAGAGGCTATGGCGTCGTCGTTGCCAACTGCATACTTTGTGGCGCTGAATTCGCCTTTTACTTTTTGGCAGGCCAAGTGTGCTCAAGCTTTTCTGCTGAGTGTTGCGCCATTCTACGGGCTTTTCGTTGATCTTGGCAGCACCATCAAGACTGGTACTTTTTTCCTTTTTTCAGACTCTGGTTTTGTTCTAACTACGACTTGCTTTATCGGTCGTTTCTTCTATCTCACACTTTCTAGCTTATCCGGCTGAAACTATCTTCTCTATTCTTCGTTGTTTACTCTCAGACTACAATGGATCTCCGGACACTCATTTATTCCAAACACAAACAATGCTGATAAGTTGAGCATGCGAGGTGCGCTGCTCCAGCCATCCACTGTCTCATGCTCTCTCTCTCTCCTCTTATCTCTCGTAAGAGTTTTCTATTTTCTCGGACTGGAGTTGTAGTGTTTCGTCAAAACTCTTCGACACACAGGTTGCCTCAGTATATCTACTGAGGAACTTGAGCTCCCTCATCACGCTCATTGTGTCGTGTCTCATCTACGCTTTAACGAAACAGCCTTCTGTTAAACTGTTGGCACTCTAGAGTTGTCAGAACTGAGAATCCTTCGTGCAGCGCCCGTGGTCACACTTTTCATCTCGTAATGCACTGTCCTGTTAGGGATTTTTGTGTCATTTGCCTTTGGGCACCAACATTTTTCTTCACGATCTCTGGTCCAGACCTCGAGGAGTTGTTCGGCTTCTAGGAATCCATGGTTTCCCGCTTTGTCCCCATCTATCAGAAGAGAGTAACAACAACAACAAAGAAAGGGCAAGTGAGGTCGTTGCCCAGCCGACAAACAAATAGATACTTTTTTCCAATTATTGAGAGTGAGTTTTGTTGATCAATAATTTAGACCAGAGGTTCCCAAACTTTTTTGTGTCAAGACGCATTTTAGATAAAACCAAAATTATTTAGCACACTTCGAACATTTGAATACAAAATTTATTAAAATAAATCATTTTTACATATCATAACTTAAAGTTAAGATAATATTGCTTAAGTTCTTAGGAAGTGTAATGTATTTGCGTCTTTATGACAGGAGTGCAACAAATCTGTCAGTGAGAAACATGTGCTTAATGTTTTTTGGCAACGGTTTCAATGTTAGGACATATTTCAGAGAGACAAACTCTCATTTCTTCTTCAATGCAACAAAGCCGCTCTCGTTTTTGGACTTTATACTGTGGAGTGTTGAAAATGCAGGTTCACATAGATATAATGTTGGAACTACATGAAAATGGTCAAAGCCTTTTTAGCTAATACAGGGTATTCTTCTTTAACAGCAATCCAAAATGTATCTATAGGTACCTCAACATGTATGATTTTTAGCCCACTGTTTCGACGTCACCGAAAATAATCGACCTAGAGGTGGTACGAAAAGAGGCCGATCAATAAGACTACCATTGCGTTTTTGTGATTAATTGCATAACAGCTTAAATGCACAATCGTTATTCATCCCAGCCCAACCCTATCATTTTGCCGTTCGCTTACACGATCATCACTGCCAGTATTGCCGTTGGTTATTTTCATTCGCTTGTTTTCTCACTTTGCTTTTGTTGTATATAGCTGCATTTCATGTGTGTATTTCATGTAGTTTTTGTTTGTGATCCGCCTTTGCTGTTTAGCTATAATTGGGAATTAGTTAGCAACATTGCTTTTGTTTATATCAGTAACCCGGATTTAGTGCGGTACAATTACCAGCAAGCTCTAATTGATTATTTTGTAATTTGGTAATTTGGTTTAACTACAAGTAGTTTTTTAAGCAGAATGTAGTTGTACAGTTGATGTATCAGTTAGTCATTTCTCTATGTGATTGCTAGGCTTTAACTAAATTTTTGGAAAGTTTTAACTGTTTACAACCTGTTATTTGTATTGCATGCTACCGTATTATTCTATTTAAAATAATGGTGTTGTAATGTAGACTGTAGTGAAGTTGAAAAGAATAAATACCGCCATAGGTTTCTGTGCCATGAGAAGTCAGCGCAATCCTGAGCTGCATAGAAATGCCCACGGTCACTGGAAATACCTGCCAACTTCTCTTCTTCACTTAATAGAAGACCAGTGTTAGATGAACTCTCTATGAAAGAATTTCGAACCCAGCCATACTTATCAGTGTCTTTACTGATGGGAAATAAAAGTTGAATTTTTCTTACAGAGTTGTCAAGTGTTGAAATACAATGGGACTCATTTTCTTTATGCAGTTTTCTCGTACTAAACGGAACATTTCAAAATTACTATCTTTAGCTCTATTTTTCCAAATTACAAATTTCTTTTTAAATGCAAGCAGCTTATCTGATGAAGTAAGGATGTTTTCTTCTTTACCTTGCATGCTTGTGTTGAGGCTATTAAAATGTGCAAATATCTCTGCCAAATATTTCAACCTTGAAAGCCAAAATTAACGCTGAAGATATTCACAGAAGCGTTCATGTATTTCTGTTTTGAAAAATGCATGTAGTTCTTTGTGTAGTTTATATACGCAACACAGCACTTTTTCTCTTGAGAGCTACCTCGCTTCAGTGTGCAAAATCAAACGTTTGTGCTGAGAGTCCATATCAACAAAAATTTTCTCAAATAAACCAGACTTCAATGGTCTTGTTTTGATAAAATTAACTATTTTAACAACTTGTTTTAAAACTTGATTTAATTCATCTGGTATTGTTTTTGAAACAAGTACTTTCTTATAGAGGAAGCAATGAGTTTGTACAACATTAGGATTTTCTCTTAGTACGAGTGATACAACACCTTTCACACTGCCGATGATACATGGTGCCCTATCAGTATATATTTAAACGCACGAGTTCCGTGATACATTCCATTTTTCAAGATAAGCAAATAACATGTCAAAGACCTCTTGACCTTTTGTAGTGATTGACATTTCTTTGCCGCACAAAAATTGATTTAGTATTTAATTTCCATGAATGAAACGAATAAACGCAATAACTGTGGTTAGCCGCTGATATCAGTCGATTCATCAACTTGTAAAGTAAATTCAAGGATGCTCTGAAGTTTAGTTTGTACACTTTCCTCGATATTAACAAATTAATCCACAATACGCCTTTGAATTGTATTGCTTGACAGGGGAATCTTGCTTATTTCTTGTTTGGTTTTGTCACCCAGAATTGCTTTGACTATCTTTCTGCAAGCAGGCAAGATTATCGACTCCGCTAAAGTATGTGATTTTGTTTGCAGTGTAATCATTTTAGCGATCTCAATGGAAGCAATTTGTGCCTTTTCAGCAAGGATGTGGAAGCGGTTCTTTTTCAACCGCTTCCGATTCCACACCTATCGCTTCTGCTTTCACCGCTTCCGCTTCCACTAATAAAAAACGAAAAAACGACCGTTGACAATTTTTTTAAACTTTTGTGTGTCTGTAGCCTGCTTTCTCTTACCCTTCATCATTTTGTGTAGACAAAAACCTTCATTTATTGCTATTACTTTACCTACTTCGCTTGAGCTTATTGTTCCAAACTACTCTGTGTTTGTTTTTCTTAGATATTAGAGCTCGTGTTGAATGTAGAACAGTGATCTTCAATCTTTTTGTCATCGCGGAACCCTTAATGTACTTTCGCGTTTGTCACGGAACCCCCACTAACAAAAATTTAGAAATCACGAATTGCTTGCAAGAAAATCACATATTTCGTTACTACAATTCAAAAAATAATTAAACGCTTCAACAAATAGATAGTTATTACAAATTTTTTCACTACTTACAACCACTTTTACAACAGTTAACTTAATGCTTCTCAGATCTTAACCGTATGACCACATATTACAGCTTTCGACAATAACCTGTTGTCACAACAACAAATTACGTCGTATAGCGTTGATTTTCCCTCTCTATCCTCAACTAACTCTGACTTCGAGTTAACTTTAACTCTAATCATCATTACGGATCTTCTGTTTGTCCCCAAAACACGTATTGACTCCGATCTTTTTGAATAGTGAAGTGCGAAATTTCTGTCGTATATATAGTATATACATGTAAAGCAAGAAAAATTGAACTGCACCAATCAACAGCCGCCTCAACGTGGTAGTGCGGTCCCCAGCCTTGTTTGGGTTGGGTTAAAATGGCTGTTGGTCTTCCCGAGAATCCCAGTTACCCCGGACATTCCCCTCACACAAACCATTTTTTCGTCGTGCACCCCCTGAACGACCAAGAAAGGGTAGCATGCAGCTTCTTTAAAAGCGGTCTGTCTTCTCTCTTCTCCTGCCTTTCTCTTTCCCGTCTTCTCATTCTTTTCCTTCTCCTGATGAGCGGCAACATTTATCCTAACCATTTTCCCGTTTTTCCCTGTTCAGTGTGCGCTGAAAATGTGATCTGGCGGGGTAGGTTAGTGCAATGCTGCACATGCTCTAATAGGGTTTATTCAAACTGTTTGCTACTCTCCTTTGCTAGAGTCAGAACTCTTGGTAGATTTCACTTCTGGAGCTGCCCTCCCTGCTGCGTTTCTGCTTTTTTTGGAGATGTTACATCTACCAACACAGTGACTTCCTCCTCTTACTCCTGCAGCTGGTATACCTCCACTGTTCAATCTGGCCCATCTGGCCTCCCTTCTGCTAATGCAGCACTCGCACCCCACCCTCGTCTTCAAACCTCTTATCCTTTTTCCGCCCACTTTGTATCTCCTCCCTCTACACCCTTACCACCGCCTCATGTTTCTGGCTGTTTCTCTTTACCTCCTGCTTCCTCTTCCCCTCCCTAACTCCCTCAGGGCTCTTCAATGGAATGCTGGGGGTCTCTGAGCCAGGAGCACTGAACTGCTACACTTTATTTCTTCTCATCCCGTTGACCTTATTTGTATCCAGGAATCTAATCTTAATTTATCTTCCTCTTATCGGATCCCTGGTATCTCTGCTCTGCAATCCGATGGCACCCACTCCCGATCCGGTATTTTTTCTACTGATGTCACAGACGCTAGCGGCGGCATCATTATTTTCGTCAGGCAGGGCTTATCTCTCTCTGAGCTTTCTACTTCCTCTCTTTCTTCGCTTGACCCCTACTCTGATTATGTAGAGGTCAACATCTCTCTAAACGACTCCTCCTCACTCTCATTTCTTAATGTTTATGCTCCCTTTATTTGCTCTTCTCCGAAAAATAGCAGAACCAATTTCTTTTCTCCTTCCATTCTTCCCTCCCATGTGGAAGCGGAAGCGAGTGGAATTTTCGCGCTTCCGCTTCTGCAGAAAAAGGACCACTTCCACCGCTTCTGCTTCCAGCTTCCGCTTCCGCTTTCACATTCCTGCTTTTCAGAAACAGTTAACTTTTTTGAAAAAAGGTTTTTCGTTTGGATTGTTACGCTAGCGGTTTCTTAAAATAGTTCAGATTGTTATTTTGAAGCTGTGTTTGGTTGTAAGATGTCTCTTTAACTTGCCAGGCACCATACCTTCATTTGACATTTTTTTGCCACAAATGACACACAATTGGAAAGATTGATCCACACTAGCCTTACAAGTCCAATGAAATCCATATTTCATATAGCCTTCGCAATATTAACCTTTTGGTCGAGCTTTTGATGTTTTATCACAGGTCTTTGCTGCTTTTGATAAATGCTTACTTTCTGATTCATTATCATCACTGCTATATTTCCTCTTGATAAAATTATCCATTAAAATGGGTAACTTTTAAAACATAAAACCATTAAAGCAATGATTCCTTCTTTTTAATGCAAAATTTCTCAGACTAGCACTTCCTTTTTACTCCAAAAGAACTAAAACAAGCTTAAATGTTAATAAATTACTTCACTTCAAAAACTTCTTTTTCATTTAAACATTTCAAGTTCAAAAATGAATCAGACAGGTCATAGGCTTACCAGACTTACATTTGGGAAATTGTTCTTCACGCATGATTGGAAATCATTGAAGTGGAACCAGGGAAGTGGCAACATATGCTATAGCTCAATTGTCATAGCACTGTGCCACGTATCGAATTACTACCGCTATTGATAATGTGCCCTACTGACAGAAGTCGGCAGCGTAGAATTTTACAAACTCTACTTGATTAAATCTAATTTCAATATTTTTGCGACGCATTTAATAACATCTCGCGGCGCATAGTTTGGGAACCACTGATTTAGACAAACAAAGAAGCAAAAAACAAGCTAATGTTACGTTCTCACTCGGGTCTCTAGTCTGGTTCGATAACTCGGCTCAAAAACGTTTTCGTTCATATTGGCAGGTATTCGCAATCAATAACGAAAGGTTCGCTACGCGCAAACGATACAGATTTGCAAAACCTCGTCTCGAAATCGAAGTTTCAAAATCTCCAAAGTAAGAGAATTCGAGACTTGAGAACAAGTGCGAGTAGCAATAGAAGATTTTAGTATGTGACAATTGGTCCAAGATGCGTATGGGACAATGAGCATATGAGGAAATGGACGCATGGAGTAATAAACATAAGATAATGGAGAAGTGGGAAAAGAGTGCTGAGCATATGAAACAGCAAGCGCATAAGGAAATGGTCAAAAATTAGTGCATTGTTGGTACAGAGAAGTGATCAATGTAAGCGTAAACAATTGGGACGTGTGGAGCAAAAAGCTTATGGCGCAATGAGCATATGGGGCAATGGACGAATGAGATAATGGGCATTTGGGCCGATGACCGTATAGGGGGAAATCGATGTGTGGTGCAATGGAAGTAGAGAAAATGGACATACAGAACAATAGGA
Source organism: Trididemnum clinides (assembly GCA_963675345.1). NCBI lineage: Eukaryota > Metazoa > Chordata > Ascidiacea > Aplousobranchia > Didemnidae > Trididemnum > Trididemnum clinides. The sequence continues at coordinate 29,483,264 of OY776293.1, forward strand.
AAATGGGGCAATGGACATATGGTGCAATGGGTATATGGGGTAATGGGCGTATGAGATAATTGATGATATATGGGACAATGGGCATATGGTGGGATGGGTGTATCGGTAGATTAGTATACGGGCAATTGACGTGTGAGTTTATCTCCATTGACCCATCGCCATGCCCACACCCCATGTTTATTGCTCGTATACGCCCATTTACCACACGCTCTATCACTATACGTCCATCTTAGGCCTAGCCCTAGTCAGTGATCAAGAAAGATATTTTGTAGTTGAAGTTCAGTTTCAAAATCATGCAGCGTTCACATTGTCGAATGCAAATGTATGTTTCGAAACTCGCGCTATTAACGCTCGCCATTAGATAGTGAAATCTTGCCTCAAAATCTACTCTAAATATCTGGTTGTCGTTCTTCGCTGCGAGACGTGATTATGCGTTTGCGCTGACAAGAAGTTTCATTCCTGATCGTAAAGGAGGCAACCTACAAAGTTGAACAACCTCATCAAGATTTTGAACGTAAAAAGTTTGCCATCAGGAAATTAAACTGGGGAGGGCAAGAGAAACTGTCGAACCCTCCTTGTTCTCCTCATCCCGCAAAGAAATAAAACAACTTTTAAAAGATAATATCAACCTGTTGTTCTCAATTAGTGACACAAAAATAAAAACGAGCAAAATAACTTCATCGCTCCATTGTCTTAACACTAGAACTACCAGAAAATTGTTATACCTAGAACAACCGCACCGGTCAATTGACCGGTAGATTGTTTAAGCATTGTTTGCAGGGTTTCGCGAGACACACTGTCACGCTTGGCGCTAAAAATCAAGTCACTACCGTAGTTGATATTCATTGCGTTGTATTATTCGTTATCTTTGTATCAGAGAGTAGCCCAAAAGCAGCGTTTTCTTCCGTGTAGCTATGAAAATTTATAGCACAACCTGAAGTCAGCTATATCTCTATCAGTTTAAAACTCATCATTTTATCGAAGCTTTGGTTAAAATTAACCAGTGCCTAGTCTTGTATTTGGAATACTATTGTAAGGGAAACGTCTTTCCAACTACATTACGTAGAGTTGAGATCCATTAGCTGCAGTTTTATTAGTATTAGTAGCCGTGCAACAACTCCGTATACGAGATTCATCAATCAAGAGAGAAACTGCTTTTATTAGGATCACTAACGGCAACGCAGGAGCAGCGTGACTGTTACGTCATACTAGCCTGTGTACTGTGCATTACGTAGCGCTGCACTAGCTTCAGCTGCAGACTAGCTTGTGTTAGCTCTGTCAACTGATTTTTTTGCAGGCACTTTATACTGTAATATATTGTACTATAATATACTGAAATGTCTTTGCGCAATGGCCAGTATAACACTGAGGAAGCGTGTCGAATTTTTTTGGATCACACAGACAGCGATGAGGAAGATTTTGGAAGAGTTGAATATCGAAATACCGACAAAGTTGGTATAGGTAGTGATGTGGAAGAAGATCAATCAAATGACCAAATATCAGATCATGGCAACAACGACGATGAAGGTAAGTTTTTACGAATCATTTACGTAATTTATATGCATGAAGTCGTCTTAGTTGTTACACTTTTTTATCTGTTATTTGGAACCCAGCAACTCATCGACAGACGTAGTTACCAGCAGACATGGCACGACATGGAGATCTCAGAGTTTGGCAACTGCAAGAGTTAGAGCACGAAATATCCTTCATCAGCGAGGTGGTACAAAGCATTTTATTAGAGCACGCGTTGATGCACCACCAGATATATTTTTGGAGTTGTTTGGACACCAGTCTTCTTCAATGATTCAAAAACGAACACTGGAGGAAGCAAAATTACAAGGAAATGATGAGTTTCAACTTTCAACTGATGAACTTTATGCATTCATAGGTTTGCATTATTCGTGGGGCAATCAAAGGTAGACATGAGCCACTTTACAGTTTCTGGAATTCTGATTACGGCCGGCCGATTTTTTAAGAAACAATGGCAAGAAATAAGTTTATAGACATAATGCGATATATTCGATTTGATGACAAGAGCACGAGGCCAAGGAGACGAGGAAATGACAAGTAAGCTCCCATTAGGGAGTTGTAGAAAACGGTAATAAACAACGTTCAAAAAAGCTTTTTCCCTAAGGTGAAGTCACCATTGATGAACAGTTATTTTCTTGTAGAGCAAGGTGGAGTTTTATTTAATATATGCCACAGAAGCCTGCAAAATTTGGCATCAAGTATTGGATGCTGTATGATGTAAAAAGTTCCTATGTACTGCGAGCTATGCCATGTGTAGGTAAAAAAAATCGGCCACAGATTGGCATTGCAGAACATGTAGTAATGAGTTTGATGGAGCCATATCATAAAACAGGGAAAAATGTCACAACTGACAATTACTTCACGTCATTGAAGATTGCCAAGAACTTTGTGCAACACAACATTACAATGATGGGGACACTGCGCAAGAACAAGAAAAAAATACCGGCCGAGCTACAGGTTGACACACGACAGTAGCTTCTGTATACATCACCATTCCTCTTCACACAGGAGAAGAGCAACATGCTTCTTTATTGCAAGGTGAAACAAAAAAAAGATGTATTTTTGCTCTCGTCCATGCACACTACACTAGTTGTGGACGACCACGGTGCCAAAAAGAAGCCAGAGGCGATTTTGTACTACTGTATAACACCAAAGGTGGCGTTAACACCGCTGACGAAATGCTGCGATGTTACAGCACTAAAGCTGCATCTAGACGATGGGCTTTAGCAGCGTTTTTCAATCTTTTGGATATAATTTGCTTGAACTCATTTGTGACAGCCAAAGATATAGGCATGACGCAAGGCATCAGGCGCGACTTTCTCTTACACCTAGGAGAATTGCTGTGTGCCGCAGAACGACAAAGCCAAGCAGCTGCACGCCAACCTATACAATTATCACAGCAGTCTATCGCTGGAAGGCTGCTGCATTGCTTGAGGGAAAATGAACCACTTGCAGACTTTGTCAGAAAAATAGAATTCGAAATCAATGCTGCAACTGCAGAGCATATGTGTGTGGATCGTGTGCGAAGTCGGTGTGGCAATCTTGCTTGCCATCGCAAGACTAAATTATAAGTTACCTGACCACCTGGACGTTGGAAGAAATATCTTTAGGGGAGGGGTAAAAATTTTTGTTGCATCTACAAAATGGTTTGCTATTTAGACTTCTGGTAAATCTAGAAATGAAACATTTAGCTGAACAAAAGCGACTCTTCATTATAGATATTGCATGCCAAATGCGTGACAATATTTTTTATTAGATTTACAAAAACTATCGTTTTTCAAAATTGCCAGGCGAGAAAATGCCCCCTCCTGCCTTTCTCCTGCCGACGCCCATGCTTGACCAACTAACTGTTCGTAGATTGTAGATCTGATTATTTTTACAAAAGTTTCAGGAAGCAATGTAATTTCTTTAATAGAGCACGTAGTTCGAATCAAATTTGAAGATGACACAAGATATCAGCCCATTATGAGTTCATTTGCAGAAAATATCGCAAAAACCAATTGCCTTACCGGTCAATTGACCGTTGTGTTCGTTCCAGGGTTAAACAAAAAATAACTTTACAAAATATTGGAAGTAAAGTGTTTGCAATCAGTGACGTAAATATTTCAGGGGGCATAAGTTTTGTTTGGTCTCACCAGCGACCAAATTTAAACCTTCGGTTTTGATTAGGGATCAAATTTTGAGGTTTGGGTACGGATAGTTTTCAAGAATAAAAGCAATTTCAAATTGGTTGTTAGGTTGATTTTTGTATTCTGTTTTTATAGCATGTTTCAATAGTTTCTGTTTTTTTAGGATTTCATTTTTTTGGTGCCTTGTTTATAAATGGAATTTTCCAACAGCATCCTCAAACAGAAGATTGTGTGGGTGGTACTCGTTTTGTTTCTGGCATTTGGGTTCATGCCAGGAAGGAGTACCACCGACGCAATCTTCTGTTTGAGGATGCTGTTGGAAAAGTGGACTGAAGGGCAGAAGGCAGTGCACTGTGCCTTTATTGACTTGGAGAAGGCATACGACAGGGTACCCACAGAGAAACTGTGGGAATGCTTACGGTCAGCTGAAACATCAGAGTGCTACATAAGAATTATTAAAGACATGTATGACGGAGAAACAACAACTGTGAGAAATGCAGCATGGTTGACTGACGATTTCAAGGTAGGTGTTGGACTTTACCAAGGCTCAGCACTCAGCCCATTCCTTTTTGCCATCATTGTGGACAAGCTGATGGAGAACATCAGGAAGGACACACCATAGGATATGCTGTTTGCAGATGACATAGTGCTGTCTAGGCGAAATCATAGGGAGCTAGAGGATGATGCGGAAGTTTGTAGAAATGCACTGGAGAGAAAAGGCCTGAAAATGAGCCAGAGCAAGAGCGAGTATTTGAAGGCTGGGGGTGAGGATGATGGAGAAGAGTTGAAGCTGCAAGGAGAAAAGATAGAGAGCGAAAAACTTTAAATACCTGGGTTCGATAGTTAGTAGCAATGGAAGATGTGAAGAAGAAATGAGGAGAAGGATTCAAACAGGCTGGATGAATTGGAAAAAGGTGTCTGGAGTTCCGTGCGACAGGAAGTTATCAGCAAGGGTTAAGGGTAAAATGTACAAGAATGCTGTTAGACCAGCCATGCTTTATGAAATGGAAACGGTGGCAATGACGAAAAGACAGGTGGGAAAAATGGAAGTTGCGCAGTTGAAAAAAGTGAAATGCGCACTGGGAGTGACAAGAAAGGACAAGATAAAAAACGAATACGTGAGAGGGGCTGCGAAAGTCTCAAAGCTAAGTGACAAACTTTGGAATGCAAGGCTACGCTGATATGGACACAAAAAAAGGAGAGAAGAAAGCTACGTGGGAAAAAGAATGATGGAGATGGCGGTGCCCGGTAGAAGGTAAAAAAAAGGCTAAGGAGAAAGTGGATGGATTTGGCGAGAGAAGACATGGAAAGAGTTGAAGCTAAGGAGGGAGACGAAGTCGATCGGGACAAATGGAAAATACTTTCGCGCTTTGGCGATTCCAAAATGGGAGAGGCCGAAAAAAGAAGAAATAGTTTATAAATGGAATTTTGCTATGAACTTTGTTGACTGGAAAAATGAAAATAAACCGATCTCCAATGAAGTTTTATTAGGTTGATGTCTGTCAAATGTAGGTAAACAATCTTGTGCCTTACAATGCATAAGTTTAAAAAACAACAATATTACTAATGGTTTTATTCACACTATGGAAAATTTACAAACGCAAATATAATCAGATATACACAAAAAAATTTGTTTCATACTCGTAGACTTGTTTGGAACTGGGTATTTCTACGAAGACTTTTGCAACTTAAGTCATTCGCAGAAACGCGAGAAGAAATATGGATGACGTAGAGTAACACAAATGAGCTCACTCCAGTTTCTATAGTAAGTTATAAGGTTTAAACGAAACAAATAAGAACAACAACAAAGTAAATTGTAGCAGTAAAATCTTGATCTTATTTTGCTTTCTTGCATTGACCAAACATAAAAATTTGGTCACTTATTTTATTTTTCGGAAACGTACTTTTTGGAAATTAGGTCGAACAACTTCGTATGCATTTAAGGAACGGATCCGAATAGCTATTAAAACAGTTTAATAAATGACGCTTCAGTTTAGGTTCAGGCTAAGCAAAATTCACTTTTACGAATTCAGATTCAATACATCATAAAAATAGTGATTCAGGTTTGATTCTAGTTCACCATCGGCAAACGGTAGATATTTGATTTCGGTTCAGGCTGAGGATAAATAAGCGGTTGTTACCGGTGTTCGGTTCGGCTTTGGTTCGACGTCTTGATCGTCACGTGATTGCGTTCTAGGCAAAACTTATTTCAACTTGACGGCATCAAACAAGCAGCCGCTCATATTTACTAACAACATAAGAAATCAACCAGAAACTGATGATAGTTTCCGATTTTGAGCCAGACTGCTAATATTGCTACCGGTTCGACATTTGTTATTTGACTTTGCAAACGTTTAGATAAAAATCAGGATAGATATTTTATAATGTAGAAGATATATTTGATTAAACGATCGAATCATTCAGTCATGATAGGCAACTATTTTAGTGGTGTGCAAAAGGGTGCAATAGTATTATAAAAAAAGTGAAAAGAAATAAGATCGCCCGAAAATCACCCAAAACAAGGACCTTTTCTAGAGTTAGTTCAACTGTAGAAAATGAGCACATTGTGCAAGGGAATGCACAGCAATTACGGACTAATGCGGGTAGTCCTACCTATTATCATAAACAATGATGTAGGAGGCCGGATTCAAAGGAGTGGCATCCCCTAGATTTAAAAAAACTTTGGAACGAATTCCTGTTTTTCACGGCAAGCGCAAGTCTTTCCAAACATCTTGACGTAGGAAAATCTTTCAGTATAGTTTTTAATACAATTTAGACTAAAACTAAAGCATTTCTTTGAAAAAAGTTACAGCAGCTAAACATTATTATATGCAGACTCAAAACCTTTCTGATTTTCAAAGCAACATTTTTCCAATTTTCAGGGCAACATTTTTCACTATCACCATGAAAATGCATTTCCCTACGTTTATGGTCATTAGTGTACATGATATCAATGCTGTGATCGTCCTAGGTAATCAATTCATTCTTTGTGCTGAAAGGGCCCCGCAAGTAGATTACTCCGGCGCCCACTTACTGTTAATCAGCCACTGTCCACTTCAAAATAAATAAACGAAATATTTTAAAACAGGTCATTTTTTGCACAGAATTGAGAACGATAAAATAATAATCAACGACGCACAAATAATAAGACGAGCTTCCAAGCCAAAAAATATAAGTAAGTTTTTGGAAAACTTTGTATAACGTGAATGAGAAAGAGGGCAAGACACACCAGGTTTCAATCGAGTTTAGAAACTCTTCACAAACGATTCACAATTATCTGCAATTAATTCGATCTTTAGCTTCGAATGCATGTCTGTGCTTGATAATCAACAATATAAACATTTAACAATCTGTTAAATATGACGTCATACAAATGTCGACTCTGAATGAAAACTTCAATATGAGCGCCTGATTCAAGACGTTTACTTCAGGAAAGAAACAAAATACATATTTTGTGTACTTTACGTAACAGCGATCCCTAGTATCAATAACAACCATTTAGATATTGTCTTAATTTTCATTCTTTTGACATAACAAGAGAAATTACAAAAGATATTAAAACAGAAATAACTTCATATTGAAACATTAGTAAATGTAACTTTATTACTAAGTACTGTATGAACAAATGAACAAAATGACTTCAGTACAATCAGAATCAAACTTGAATCACTATTTTTGTAATGCATTGAATCTGAATTCGTAAAAGTGAATTTACTTGACTGCAGACAATGACACTGTTTCAACCAATCAGGTTTCTTCAGTGCAGTTGGTGACCGACAAGAAGCTAGAGGCTTTTAATAAAGCATAGCTTAGACCGCCACACTTGCGGGATCTATACTAGATCCACTTGGTGGAAGGTTTGTCATTACTCTGCGAAGCCGTATCACTCGTGAGTGAGTGGCTATGCTTTATTAAAAGCCTCTAGCTTCTTGTCGGTCACCAAATGCGCTGTCGAGACCTGATAGGTCGAAACAGTGTCACTGTCTGCAGTTTTGCTAGGTGCATCGCAAGCCTTTTGCATTACTATACATGAATTTACTTAATTTGAACCTAAACCGGAGCGTCATTTTTTAAGCTGCTTTAATAGCTATTCAGATCCGTTTCTTAAATGCATACGAAGTTGTTCGGCCTAATTTCCAAACAATACGATTCCGAAAAATAAAATAAATGACCAAATTTTTATGTTTGGTCAATGCAAGAAAGCAAAATAAGATCAAGATTTTGCTGCTTCAATTTACTTTGTTGTTACCCTTATTTGTTTCGTTTAAACCTTATAACTTACTATAGAAACTGGAGTGAGCTCATTTGTATTACTCTACGTCATCCATATTTCTTCTCGCGTTTCTGCGAATGACTTAAGTTGCAAAAGTCTTCGTAGAAATGCCCAGTTCCAAACAAGTCTACGAGTATGGAACAGACTTTTTCTTATGTAATTCAAATTACTTTTGGTAATTTCATGTGTAGCAATGGTATACAAAATGATAATATGTAGCAACAAGAGGAGTTATCACAACCAATGCATAGCTACATGTCACTAGCAAGCGATTTTGTTATGAGCTTGTTTCGAAATTTGTGTAATGAGCTTGAAATCGTAAGCACAAAACAAACAAACAAACATCAACTTCATTGTTCGTAGCGTTTATGTTCAGTTCACAACAATAACTGATCAATGAAGTGAGGTGAACTATCTTTTGCGGTATACGCATGTGCTTATTTAAAGATCAAGTTCATTTGAAAATAGCTAAAACATTATTTTATCAGCTCACCGGTGAATTCCTGTTACTGATGTGTTTTGCCAATTCCGTCCAACCTCTTACAGAAATATCACTACACCACACGATTTCTAGCTGATATATTTTGTTTATAGATGGAGCGATGGCAGTTATCCCGGCATCATCAAGTGAACAACGACTTATGTTCAGACGACTCATCTAAATCCAACGATGAAAATATTTTATCACAAAAGTATATTTAACAAACTCTCAAATACAGGAATTACACACAAACCACACAGATTTCAACTAATGCACTATTTAACAAATAACAAGACTAAAATTCTACTCGAGTGAAAGTATTGTTACTCAGTCGAAATAATGATGAAGGTAAAATAGCAAATAATGATGGACACTCTTAGCTTGTGTAAAAGTAAAACAGCGGAGAAGAAACTACTGTACTTATTAAGTAAATACTGAATGTACTTTTATTTTGATAGTAGTTTTGTTCTGTATCTTTTTAAACCACTGATGCTCAATTGGCGGTACCCCAACAACGAAGAGTACCAAAATGGATTTTAGAAGATTCCGAATTTTTTGTCAATATGTAGCTAAATGTGCATTACGAAGTTAAAGATTTTGTCATAAATAAATAAATTTGCATTGAAAGAACAGTTTTTTTTTATGCAGAGTTGTTGTAATTTGTCGTTTTGTTTTGCCGTGATTATTTTATTTGTAAAATCTGAATTGTCTGAAGCCCTAAACTTGCTTCTTATATCTCGGCTGTTTTCGAAAAAGACCTTTTTTTTCCCATTTAGATTTGTAACTCACACGCCTCTTCTTACATGACAATGGTTGACCACGTAACTAAGTTCCAGAGTATTGGAGTGAATTTTGTTTCTTCTCGAAAATTTTTTGTGATTGCCGATTAGGTAATTTATTGATGGTGTCTTTTTGTGTCACGTGATGTTGTTCTGGATTTTTCTGGAACGTCGTCCATTTATATATAACGTGGCGAGTTTTTTACGCATTCAGTAGTGAGAGTTGTAGTTGTAGAGAGTAGAGTGTAAAGAGAGTAAAAGTGTAAAGAGGCTGAAGAAAAAAGAGTGGTGTTCTGTGGTAATTTATTATGGATTCTATTAACGGTTATTCAGTGAATTTAGTTTTTACTGTTTCCTGATTGTTGTATTCAAATGCTTTAGCCTCTGTGTTCGACGAGCGAAGAATTCGAAGTTTCAAAGTGGTTTGTGAATATATTTGTTCAGTTCGTGACCAAATGTGCGTGATTCAAAGTATCTTATTAGAAGTCAATCTTCACCCAGCTGTTAAGTTGCAGGAAGACTTAATTATTCAAGCGATACAATATGTTCAAGAATAAAATTAAGGTTGTTATAGGACAAAAAATTTTATTGCATGCGACAGATTTACGTGTGTAAGTTGCCAGCAGTAACAACTTAAGTTGCAAGCGTCACTGGAAGTAATGAGTCTGCCTCTGCAGACGCTATGTCAAGGAGTAAAACTACTTTTAGAAAATCATTGGAAAGGGTTACTTTAATTAAAATTGATGGCTTTTTTCTTTTGAAAAATACTTTGTATACTTCAGATGAAAACCATGATTTTCGGACAAACATTTTTAGTTTGGGATAATATTATTTAAGTTCGTCTCGGATGAGACAAAGCATAAACGGAAGGAAAGTGAAAATTGATTGTTTTCATTCAGGGCCGACGAGTTGCCAAATAAATTCACATCAGCTGATCAGATCCAAATGGTACAATACAGTGCAGACGCGTTGACCTATATGTTATAGTAATGTGTAGTTTTCTTGTAGGTATATTTGATTGTAATTTTTAATTGTATTTCTATGCTGTTTATAGAACTTTGGTTAATGGTTAAAAAAAGATTAAATGATGAAACAATTTAATAATAACGATTTACTTCTAAATAAAAAACTAAGACCTTGATGAAATTCGCATATAAAATTTGAAATTTAAAATTGAATTACATTGCAGCATATAAAAGCAAAGAACTTGAAATTGGTGTAAAGTAACCACTTGCGCTACGGCTTTGAACACGACCACTCTAAACATCAAAACTTTGCACACCTAGCGGATGTGAAACTTCTGTTTATTCCTTTTAGGCTAGTCTAAGCTAACTGCACCTTCTCTAAAGAGAAAAACAAACAAGCAATCACCACAAACAGCTAAATATATGTTGCTAACGTTTTGCTTGGCCGGTTATGTTGGTTGTCTTCAGAAAACGAGTATGGAATAGTAAATAAATCACTCCCACGGCGGTCAGAATCAAGACAACACAAAGTAATTAAACTATCAGTGCTATTACTAGTACTAACGTGAAACTACGTGAAACTACATTAAGAACGTTACATCATCATAACGGTTAATGACCTCGATGTGTGTGTGTGTGAATAAACCAGCTCTCGGCTGCTGATCTTCGGTGGTAATTGCTCTCATATTTCAGAATAGTATCACTCATCACTCCAATCAATGACTTGAACTACCATGAACGACCATGAACGGTAGTCTTTATATTTTGTGCTATTTTGCTTCGCCGGCGCCATGCAGCTTTGCCTTAACATCGACAGTTCTCTAGTAGCTTAGCGTGACAGACACACAGACCCACTGAAACCATAGCCGCCGTTTCAAAATCTAACCAAATCAAAACCTAAGCACTGTAAAATAGAGAAACAAATCAAACATCAGGTTTTACGGCGTATTCAGTAGGAAATAAAGGACAATGCCCCCTTTCCTCAAATGCTTTGACAGACTTAAAACTGTCAATGAAAAGCGTATTCGATGAAGAAATGATTAGTGTTAAACAGTTTGTTTTCAAAAATAAACACTTTGTGATGTTGTTTTGGCGTTTGCAATGAGCTAAATTCCCGCTTTTTTATTTGAATGTTGCCCAAAGTACTTGGAATCCAAATTCCCCAAAGTACATTGAGCACACTTATTTTATAAGATCGGTTGATAATAACATAAGCCTGTCCTCGAATATATTTGATTTGTAGGTACGTTCAGTTACCACATATCTACAAAGTATATGTTGAACTACAAACTTACAAGACTTATGAACGTAGACTGTGTCACATTAAAGCAAATATTAGAGAAGAAAAGGGGAAAAGTTTATGAATTCTTGAATGCCGTAATTGTGGTTTCCTCATTCTTAAATTAAAGCTGGTTTGACAAACAACGCGTATTTTCACGTAGTGTCAACCACATATAGGAAAAAGCAGGGGGACGTAGGCGCTCGAGACCTAAGTTGAATGTCAGTTTTTCAGCGCCGCCATAATTTTTACAATGTGACAAAATGGTCACTCTCAAACAACTAATTTCTAAAAGAAATTTATTTGATATTTTGATTGAGCGTTTGTTTATGGTTAAAATGTTTTAATATATAAGCGGCTCAATGAGACCAAAGCTCTTTTCTTTTTAAACAAAAAACTTAGATCTTATGATTTTTGAAAATTAGTGTAAACATCTTGAGCCAAATAATGTAGTCAGGTACAACTTTCTGAGATCGTTGGGCCAAGTTTTTTGTTTTGAATCACATTTTCAGTATCGTTTTGTTGTTGTGCCCGATCCCTTCTCAGGGATGGGGCATTGCTGACAACAATGTAGCCTCAGAAGCCGGGCAGCTTCACAGGGCCTGGATGAGAGGTCGTAGAGAGACAGAAAGTCGCCAAAGAAACGTGGTGGTGCGGTACCCGACCCCGTTTGGGTTAGGTCGAAATGGCTGTTGGGCTTCCCGAGGGTCTCAGTTAACCCGGGCACTCCCCTCACATGTTTGGTGGGGACCATTTTCCATTATTTTTGACAGATTACAAAATTTCATAAAAATCAGTGGTAAGGTAGTAATCATTCAACATTTTCTAATAAGTACGCGCATCTATTTGGAATATTTTTTTTGTATTTCTTTTCGTTTTTGCAAAAACGTGAGCTATGCATTCTTTACTTAGTTTTTCTCCCCTGGAGATATTACAACTTGTGCCTTTTTCGAGGAGTCATTAATATTCTTAGTGTTTTAGATAGATTGATAACTTCTGGACGACCGAACGAGTAGCTAATTTTAAATTCGCGCTTTAGTTTTTTTGATAAAAAGTTTAATAAATAAAAACAGTAAATTTGTAAGAATTGAAAGCTTCAGGAAGAGATTGGAGGTCAATAAACTCTCTGTGAGCTTTACTAAATAAGTGCAGGTCAGTGGGCTCACGGTGCAGCAAACCGCGCCTCTGTCACTAATGTATTAAGTAAATTTGAAAGAGATCTGCAGAGGTTAAGCTAGCACGATAGCATGTTGTAGGAGAATTCTACTCAAACAAAACTTTCATAAATACTTTGAGAAAGTAACAACCCCTTTGCCTCTCTGATTACTTCCTCTACAAGAGCAGTAGCTGTTATGAAAACAAAATACGGTAGGCTCATGCTTAAAAAGATAAAACAAACAGCAAAAAATTAAGCAATATAGCTATGAATAAAACTTTAGAAGACAGATTTATGACACTTTTTCAAAGAAATGAGTAAAAACCAGAACGTTTTTTTGGCTTTCACGAGAAGTTGTCTCCAGAATGATCAAATATTCCGATCACAAACTGGCCAACTGGCTTACAATTCTCTTTCAGCCAGTCCCAAATCTTTTTTGTAGCCCCTGCAATAAAGATTTTTTCACTTTGCTAAGACTATGCAACAACTTTACTAAAATCCAAAAGCCAGCTTTCTGTGTTCCTTCTTCAGCCTGTTTAAGAATATCTCACTGACAGAAACCATTTAGATTTGTGTTGATACTCTGCACAATAGTAAATTGGTTTCGCTCACTATTTCTAATGCATTTTGTACTCAGTTGCTAACTGCAGCTACTACGTCAGTTACATTCAGTTTCAACAATTCAATGTACAAACAGATTGATACTGTTGCCATGGGCTCTCCACTTTATCCAGGAAACGATCACATATTTGTTTGATACTATAAGAAGAAATTGCTTTAACTTCCCTTTCTGGACGTCCGTATATCGAAAGCCAGCTTTTGCGGGACAATGTACACGCTGGAATTGTTTCGGCCACCAAAATTAGAAAACTAACCTTATTGAAACCCCAGTGCAAAGAGCTCTCGCTATTTGCTCCAAACCCAGACTTGCACAAAAGCTGAACAACATCAAAGTTTTTTTTTTTTGCAAAAATAGCTGCCTGGGTAATATCTTTTGAGAAAATATGTTTAAGAGCATTTCCAAATTGACTGAGTTCCCCAAATAAAAGAGATTTCCAAAAACGCCCTGTTGACCTAAAACTTCGATGAGTCGGCAGCACTTCTCTCAAATTTCAGAAGCAAATCAAAACCACGACAAGTAATTGCTGTAAAGCAATTGGACTTTTGATAATATTTCTCACTAAATTTATTCTACTACTAGCTATTTACAAGGATGCCGTGCCTTTCCATTAACCAAGCGATGTCATGTATGGATACGTGTCGGTTGTAACTGCCGGTACGTTGGCCGCGCATCCCAAAGACAGCGGGACAGAACCAATCAACATTTACACAAATCGACCAGACTTGGCTTGAAGAAAGAAAGACCAATTTGTAGACGAATATGCAAAACAACTTCTATCCCTCCAGATTGCGACTCAATTGGCAACTGGACAGCATTTACTTGGAAATCAGAACTGTGTCGTCGCCTGCAAAGACAAGCCAATTCTTAGTGTTGACAACAGCAAGATCTTCCTTTAATTTAGCCATCCTCGAAGCAATGATAACTATAAACAAACAACTCAAAATTACGCCTCCAAATAGAATTTACTTGTTCATTGCAATTGGCCCGCTAGCAGTTGAGATTACAGACGCTGACGAAACGCATATTTTTGATAGTCCTGACAGCTTTTAATGGTGACACTTTCTTGTCTCCATTTCCTTATGAAGATAGCTCCTGATATAAGCCAAACAAAGACATTCAAATCTTCACTCAATTTTTTGAAAAAATGTAATCTATCTGTCCTCTAAAGCTTTATTTAAAGCTATTTTAAAAATTTGTACTAATAAGCAACTGCTCAAAATATGAATATTGAAAAATATTTGATTTCTGCTGGCGCTACAAGAGGTATAAAACAACACTCTTTAAAAATAAATCAGCGCACCTTGCCTAGTTAGCACTAAACAGTAGTTGGTCGTTCGGTTGGTTATAAAAGTTTGAACCAAACTGGCCTACTTCAATGGCAAATTTACAAAAAACAAAGTTATGAATTAAAACCCTTCATGCTAGGATACTGAAATCCTTTTCAACAGACGTTAAATACTTAGCATCTACTAAAGGACAGTATAAGTTATAGGTACTCAAGTAGCCTTACTTTGTGTTTAATCTACTCAAGTAAAAGTAGAAGTAAAAAAGACTAAAGCTATATACTTAAGTAGACAGCTCGGAACTGAAAAACCTACTTAAGTGATATACTTGAGTAGAGCTGCTTTGTTGCTAACCACTTCTATTGTTGTGCAGCATTGTGAACAATCTATACAGAGCAGTCAAATCTTTGGTTGCGCTGTCCACTCAAATTATAGCTCATGCACCCACACAGCTATCAAACCGATTATGCTTTCTATACAGCGATTGAAGTAAAAACAGTGAGTCTATTCCAATCATGTCAAGCAGCTCTGCTCTGGCAAAATGGAATTCATCAGGTAGGAATGATTGTAAGCGTTGTGAAGTGTTTTCTTTTCGTTAATTGCAAAATTATCATAAACTCTTAACATAAGACCATGATATGGTTTGATTTAAAAGATTCGTCGTTATTAAAATATTTGAATTATTACCATTATTTGTGCTTTCCTAGCGGCCATTCTGAAACGAAACCTTCTCGGCATCGTCGTGTGAAAACAATAAATTTGTACATTCGAATTTTCTTACGTCAAATTTTTACTGTATGCTCTTTTTGCTTTTCAAAACGTAAGTTCGAGCAGTGGTCCCAACCTTTTATAGTGTATTCCTTCTTTGCACATTTTGAAACCTTTAGTTTTTTTCTCTTTTAAAATAAAATAAGAAAGCAAGATATTTTGTTTTTAATATTAAGCTTTTTTTTATACTTTCCCAATCCAACATACCATGGTGTAATTTGAATAGCAACGCATTATTAAAGAAGACATTGTCAAAAAGAAAACAAAGATTAGTACAAGGAATGACATCGTTAGAAATGTTACTTTGATAAAGTGGTATGCCAAACAATCACCATTCAAATTGACAGCTCTCACCCAGAGGCGTAGCAAGAAGCCAATCTTGCAGGAAGGTAAAGAGGAGGGGGTAACCAATAGAAGCTTAAATTAATTTAAGAGGCCAGCAATGCGCTTTGAGCAAACTGCAAACAGTGACACTGTTTCAACCTATCAGGTCTCTTCAGTGCAGTTGGTGTCCGACAAGAAGCTAGAGGCTTTAAATAAAGCATAGCTTGGACCCTTACTCTTGTGCGACCTACTGACAGATCATCCACTACAGGGGATTTAGTATAGGTCCCACAAGTGACAATCTAAGCCAGTGTTTCTCAACCCTTTTTTCTGCGACCCAAAATTGTTTAAAAATTCTATTTGCAAGGATAGATGCAACCCAAGTAAATTCCAGCGTACATATATTGAATTAAAACAACACGAAATACCAGAACTCATACTCAACAACGTTCAAAGTCATTTCGCTTCAACAAGTTTTTGAAATCGTGGCTCAACATCACTCAACGACAAACACATGGGATGTTCTGTATTCAAACGGTTTCTATGTTTGTCTTTCTTAAATGCAGTATTGAAAATGCCATCTCACACAGAAATGAACATGAAAAGGGATTATTATTTTCAAGGCTTCTTTATACAAGATTGAATATTCGTTTGGAACTTGCCACCAAAACTTGGGTAATGAAAGTTCCCCGAAAGATAACTTCATTGATGAGTCTTTTTTGAGATCAATCAACTCTTTCTGAAAACCAAAAGGAAATCGTGCATCAAAATTGGCCACATTTGTGCTGAATAGATTTTTTATCCACGTACAGAAGTTAATGTTTTCTGGATTGTATTTTTCAAAGTTTTTTCTCGGAGTGTGAAGATCTTCCAAAATAACAAGCAAAACTGAATTCATGAAATCGGGCTCTGGATTAAGGTCTTCAATGGACCTGTTAAAAATTGGAAGGAAAGCAAACTTTTTGTTTTCTACTTTGACATAACACAATTCCGACTTTTCTTTGAAAGCACGTACTTTGTCTGCAAAATCAATCACTGTATGACACTCTCTCTGCATCGATTTATTCAACGTATTCAGCGCTCTCATCATATCACACAAGTAAATGAGAAGTAAAACCCATTTCTCACTCTAAAATTTTTGGCCCAGCGCGAAATATTTCTCCCGCAAAAAAGTTTCTACTGTACTTCTGCAATTCTATAACACGAGCTAAACCTTTGCCGCGTGACAGCCACCTGCTTTCGGAATGAAATAATAGTTGTTGGTGAGAAGTTCTGCATGATGAACGCAACTCTTGAAACAGGCGAGAATTTGAAGCACGAACTTTAACAAAATTTACGATTTCAATTACGTCTCTCATAGCCACGAAGAGTTGCACTTTATTCACGAGACGCCAAATTTTCTCGGTGCAGCGCCCAGCGAATTACTTGAACATTTGGGTTAATTTTTTAACGTGGGCAGCAAAACCTTTCTAACATTCCATTATGCTTAGAGCGCCTTCTGTACAACACTAAAACATTCGGCCCAATCAATCATGTTTTTTCTAAAAAACTTGTCCACTACATCGAAAATATTTTCACCGGTGGTTGGGGCTGAAAGTGGTTGGCAAAACAGAAAATGTTCTTCAATATCGTTGTTGCTAGCAAATCAAATATATGCAAGGAGTTGTGAGAAAGAAGCAACATCTGACTGTCAGCTAAAAAATTTGGACTCTTTCAGTTTTATATCAATTTGGTCTTTTACGTCGTTTGATAATTCAACGATTCTTCGCTGAACAGTATTGTTGGACAAAGGAACTGTTGTTAGTTTCTTTGAGGCTTCCTCACCGCACATTGCTTTTACCATTGCCAAAGCTGCTCGCTTAATTAATGCCTTACCAATAGGATAAGCTGCCTTCGACTTTCCAATTAAATATGACACCGTGTAAGATGCAGCAATGGTTTTCTTTTGACTGAGAATGGATTCATTTTCAGTTGTGTTGTGGAGTCTTTGCTTTTTTAGCGCATTTTTCTTTCGTTGAAAAACTCTGAAATTTTTTCTTTAAGATTAGGATGGCATGCATGAAGGTGCCTCTTAAGCTCGTTTTCTTTCAACGAAACAAAATCAGCCAAACTCACGCACAGCATTTCAATTACTTTCAATCTCCCATATTTATGGACAGAACAGTTGAAAGAAAAAATTGGGCAAGCCATTCCTCATCTACTGGAATCTGGAATGCGGGTACAAGCGCCGCTGGGCACGCTCCGCCTAACCTACTGGTCTGAATTCAAGAGGGATAAGGATCTCTATAGGCCTGTAAAAGCTGCCCATTGAAAGTATTTAGTTACAGTTACTAGTTACCTATGTGATTTAACATTGGATATACCCATTGTAGAATGATTTTACTCATTCTATGATGTAACAATCGCGATCAATTTTAAAAAAAGAAGCGACAAAATACTGCTTGGAGACGTCATTTTGGCTAATTCAATTTACAAACAAAGCCTTTTGCGACCCATTTATAAAGTCTTGGCGACTCATATTTGGGTCGCGACCCTTGGTTTGAGAAACGCTGGTCGAAGCTATGCTTTATTTAAAGCCTCTAGCTACTTGTCGGACAACTACTGTGTCACTGTCTGTTTCGACCTATGAGGTCGCAACAGTGTCACTGTCTGCAATCTTCTCAAATAGAAATTTGTTGGATGACTTTATTTTGTTGGTGGACAACTTTTCAAAAGTGGCTTATTTATTTATCTGCAGCCAAAAAGGAAGGTAAAGATCTTTTGCCTATTTTATTTGTACAGGGTGGCCCAAAAGTAGGTATACAGTTATTAAACTATTTTTTATGTGCTTTGAAGTTACCAGCAGTGCACTTTATGTGGCCCAAAAGTAGGCATACAGTTAATGGAGAGAACTATTTGGAAATTCTTTGTGAAGTGGTAGTGCCACAACTTCAAACTAAACCTAACTTTGATGAACTCTTCTTTCAGAAAGATGGAACTTCTCCACATTATGCGTTAAGAGTAAGAGATTACCTTAACAAAGTCTTTACACAGCGTTGGTTCGGAAGAACAGGTAGCATTGAATGGCCACCATGCTCACCTGACCTGACACCAATGGATTTCTTTTTTTGGGATGTTGTAAAGAACAAAGAGTATGTAAAGAACAAGGAGAAGAATCCCAAAACAGTAAATGAATTAAAAGATTGCATTTATGACGCATTCAGAGAAATTGATGCAAATTGAAATTTGTGCTGCACGGTATGTCAGAGTGTTTTGAACAGATGTAAAGAAGGGCATTTTGAGCACTAAAAAGATTAAACAGTTTCCATTTAAGATATAACTATCATTCTAGAGTTTTAAAAGTGCCTACATAAGAACTACAAACCTACTTTTGGACCCAAACCCTACTTTTAATAACTGTATACCTACTTTTGGGCCACCCTGTATTTCGGAGATCAACTTTTCAACGAAATTATTTATACATTATGACCGCTATTTGGATTGGCTAGCGATTATATGGGTTTTGTGCTGCTGAGATAGTTGTCTACTGTCTTTCTTAACACTTGAATATTTCCGCAGACAAATAGACCTATTAAGGTCGACGTTTACAACAATTTGTTACAGCAATTTCAACAACACAACTCGATTTAAATTTAAATAAAACTTAATCTTTATTCAAATAGATAACAAAACAAAAAATTAGTACATAAAATAAACACAAATTAATAACTCTATACACAAACTTACGATATCTTCCACGCCTATACGCCGACGTGTCCTTCTCAAACCGATACGTTGGCATTAAATTCAAATCAAAGTTGCAACGAGAACTGTAGCGTGGAAATTATTGATGCGTAAAAACTTATTATGCGGAACAAAAGAGAACGAAAGGAAGAAAATCGAATTTTATGATTTATAATTTAGTGCTTTAACATTCCCGTCCCTTTGAGCACATTAAAAGTAAGTCACAGCGCTTAAGCAAAATTTGAATGGTGGATATAGTTTACACGAATTAATAAACGAAAATTAAATCACAGTAAAACATAATAATTCATACTTGAGTATTAATAGACTTCAAACAAAATTAATATCAATAATGAAAATTGATTGATTTCAATCAAAAGAATAAAATCAACTTGATGTGCAATCGCTTGCTAGTGTCAGTAGAACTATTTTTGTGATAGGGCGGATTGAAATAGAATGTTTAGTCAAGACGCGAGCAGTGCGAACGTGTCCGAAAGTGTCAGGGTAAGTCTCTAAAATCCGTCCCAGAAGCCATACGTTACGTGGGAGATTTCTATCCATGACAAGGACGATGTCGTTAATCAAAAGTTTACGGTAAGTTCGAGTCCATTTTTGTCTTGTTTGAAGTGTGGGTAAATACTCTCTGCGCCATCTGGACCAAAAAAGATTGGCTAAGAATTGAACTTGTTTCCATTGTTTTCTTGAGTATTTTTCCTCGGTATCAAAAATTCCAGGTGGAAGAGAGCAGGTCGTCTTTATAAATAGTAGGTGATTAGAAGTAAGAGGCGTCAGATTATCGAGATCTTTAGAAACTGCAGTGAGAGGCCGATTGTTGATAATTGCTTCGACTTCACACACCAAAGTCGCGAGTTATTTGTCTGTCAAAAGTTGCTCTTGGCAGATAGTACTTAAGTACTTTTGAATTGATGTAATCTGCCTTTCAAAAATTCCACCGTGATGTGATCCTCCAGGAGGGTTAAAGAACCAATCAATCTCCTTTTGTATTAGAAAATTGTGGATTTGTGCGCTGTTCCAACTTTTTACTGCTTTGCGCAATTCGCGTTCGCTACCGACCAAATTTGTGTCATTATCAGATACAATTTGAGTGACTAGGCCTTTCCTAGCCACGAAACGTCTTGAAGCTTGAATGAAAAATGATGTGTCAAGGCTATAAGCTATTTTAATATGTATAGCTCTAACTGCAAGACATGTGAAAATAACGCCGTACCGTTTTGTTTTGCTGCGGTTTGTCCGTGTCAAAACGGGGCCAAAAAGATCAGTGCTGGCAGAAGAAATGGGAGGTTTATTTGAAGTCACTCTTTGTTTTGGCAATTCGTACATTAGTTGTTCTTTTGCAAAAGGGACGTTTCTTTTGCGAAAGAAAACGCAATCAGCCAAAACTTTGCAAACGGCGGAGTTGCTTTTAGTATCCATGCATGTAGTCTTTCACGCAAGTATGCCAGAACATGTTACCTGCCAGCATAGCCAAGGGACTAGTGTGCAGCTTTAATGATAAGTTTAGTTACGGGGCTAGAATGCAGAAGAATCAAAGGATGTTTTTGATTGTAGGAAAGTGCAGATAATTTCATTCTACCACCAACTCGAAGCAGGTTCTCCTTAAGAAACGGGTTTAGTTTGCGGAGTTGACTTTAATGTTCTAATAATATTGTCCCCTTTTAAAGCTTCGAACTCCTCACTAAAGAATTTCTGTTGCAAGTAAGAAAATAATAGGTTTTCAGCTTCGAATATTTCTGCAACAGTTAAAGGGTTTAACAAAATTGTCAATTGGGAGCTGGCTTGTTCATTGATCGGGTTACGTCGTGATGCAAGAAAGCTTGAAAATAATTTTTTGTAGCGCAAAATTATCGCTCTAACACGAAGTAATTTTTTCCAGCTAGAATATCTAGAGCATTGCGAATCAAAGAAATTTGGTTTTCGAGGGACGGTTGATAAAGGAAGTACAGCACATTTCTTCACTTCTGTGTCAAAGGTGTCGTCACCGCGTAAGGCAGGTTGGGACGACCAATGCGTCTCAGATTTCCACAAAAATTCAGATCCAATTTTTCATTGATCCATTCTTTAGAAATTCCTGAATTTTTTGACCTCTGCTGGGAAAATCTGCCGGATTGTCACTGGTAAGTACGTAGCGCCATTGAAACGGCTCTGAGTTATTGCAAATTGATTAAACTCAATTTGCTACAAAAGTGTCGTAGATTTTTGTTTCACTGCTCACATATCTTAGTACAGTGGTGCTGTCGGTCCAAAAAAATTGAGGGTTGGATTTCACAAGGCAATTGTCACTCACGAGGAAAATACTGATCCTGTTGAGAAGCAATAGTAACTGCACAAAGCTCAAGTCTGGATATAGTAAAGATCTTTAAAGGTGTAAGTCTTGTTTTACCCATCAGAGAGCAATGTATTTGATTTTTTTGGTTCACTGCACGCAAGTAAGCCGCGTAACCATATGACCTTTCAGAAGCATCTGAAAAGTGGTGAATGCTGGACGTTTTGAATTTTCCAAATCCCGCTGGCTCTACACAAAGAGGGACTTGAAAGGACGCCAACAAAGGTAATTGTTAAAGCCATCCCATCCACAGTCTTTTATTTTCTGATGAAATTTCTTGATCCCAATCCAACTTTTTTCTGCAAAGATCCTGTAGCAACGTTTTCATTGGTTGAATAGCGGGTGCCTCAAAACCCAAAGGATCGTAAACTGAGTTTACTACCGATAAGATTACTCTACGAATGAATTGATTTGCATATTTGTTTATCTGTACCTTGAAGCACAGCGTGTCTGCTTCTACATCCCAGCACAGACCAAGTGATTGTTCTTTATGGAGAGGATTCTTTGTCAGGTCTAGGTCTTTAAGCTCTTTTGATGGGCAGGAAAGTGGGATTCTTTCAATTACTTCGCAACTGTTGGTGGTCCATTTGATAATTTTAAAGCCATCTTCATTCAAAAGTTGGCAGATTTCACGAAGCAACGCGGCAGCTGAGTCTGCGTTCGGTGCAGATGTCAAACAATCGTCGACGTAAAAACAATTTTTGATGGTGTCGATTGCTGCAGGACAAATTCAAGTTCATAATCTATGGCTGTTTGCCTGAGAGCAAAATTGGCACCGCTAGGCGAGCTAACAGTTCCAAAAAGATAAACACACATCCTGTATGATTTTAGGTCATCGTCCAGAGATCCGTTTCCCACCACAGAAACCGCAATTTGTCTCGATCATTAGTAGGAATTTGAACTTAATGAAACATACTTTGTATGTCTCCTTGGATCGCGATCGATTCTCTACGAAAACGCAGTAAAACTCCAATCAAATTACTGGTGATATCGGGTCCTGGAAGCAGACGATCGTTTAAGCAAAATCCTTTATACCTTGCTGAGCAATCAAAAACAACTCTTATCTTGTTTGGTTTATTCCTATGATAGATACCGTGGTGAAAAATGTACCACATCCGTTCATCTTGGCCTTGTTTGCCTTCAATTTTCTCCGCATAGCTCTTTTAATCATATCCTCCACAAAGTGTTTATATTTTTCATAGAAAGTGGGGTTTTTCAAAAACTTTCGTTTGAGGTAACAGCCTCTTTGCTCAGCTAAAGCTAGGTTCACTGGCAAATTCAAATTGGCACTCCGAAGAGGCAAGGCAATATCATAGTGTTTATCTTCTCGGTGATGGATGCCGTTACCAATTCCATAAAGCGTTGTTGGTCACGGGAAAGCGAATTCCTGTCTTTCATAGTGTCAATCGCATCGGTACATAAAGAGTGCATGGGGTGGATATATCCGGACTTTGTCTTGACAAAAAGGCTTTTACAACTTGCAGTAGAACTTCCTGTTTTTGAGCCACCAACTACCCAGCCAACGGCTGTTCTGACCGCGTAGTAATGAAACCCGGAGTTTATAATTTCGTGAGGTTTAAAAATGTGGCGATTGTCGTTTCCTATGAATAAGCAGACGTCAGAATTAACACGTGGGATAAAGATATTGCTAAACTCTGGAAATTCTGAGATGTCATCCTGACTTGGAGTATCATCAATTGTAGCAGGAAGTCTTTGTATTGATAGAAGTGGTTGGAGGTGCAAATAAGGGGAAGACTCAAATAGATCGCTTATTTCAAGATCTAAAATAATTTTAGCTTTTCTGGTGTCAGTGCCATGATTTATAGTTACGGTAGTAACTTTGACAGCACAGGTCCGGCGTATTCCTAACTTGTCAATAAGGTTATTGGTAATAAATGAGCTTGTACTACCCGTATCCAACATGGCTTGGGTAACAATCGATTGTTTCTAGTTGTTTGTACGAATTCTGACGGCCACGATAGGAAGGGAGCTATGAGTTTGAGTGGGCAGATCAATGAGTCCGTTATGTACAGCAATGTGCGATGAGGCAGAATCAGCGGATGAGGTCAACTGGTTGGTAGCAGAAGAAGAAGGAGTACACTTTTCGGGTGGATGCAAGAGCGTTGTATGGGAACCGCTGCAGTCGGGCCTTTTACAAGCAGAATTTCTAGAGCAATTTTTTGCAAAATGACCTGGCTCAAGGTAGCTACGGCATAGCTTGTTTTTGTTAATGAATTTGATACGGTCATCGTAGATATATTTGCGAAAGCGCTTACACTGATTTAGATAGTGAGGGCCTTTGCAAAGTTTACAACATAGCTTAGATGGTGACAAGACGGTTTGGGCAACAAGCGTGACTTCTTTATGAGATTTATGGAGGTCAGGCCTTTTACTAGTTTGGGCCCAATTACAGTCCAGATTTGTGATCTGTCTTGTTTTCAGTGTTACGCAGGCACCCCACTTCTCGATGCCGACTTCTTTCTCTTTTAAGTGAATAAGTGAATCAACTTCGGCTTGCCAACCACTCAAGCTTTGGTATGGCAACCTTTTAGCAACTTCAGTAAGCACATCTAAATTATCCATTCTGTGGAGATAGTTCATGCCCTTTAGGGTATTCATACAAGAATTGATATCGGCTGAGAAACTTATCAAGGAAAGCTTATCATTTACATGTAGCGCAGGACCATTGGCAGGCGAATCAACACAGGCTTTTGCTATTTGGAATTTCTGTCCAAACGTTTGTTGTAGGAGTTCTCTAGCTTTTAGATAACCTAGAGCAGTGCTTTTCAACGTTTGAAAGTACAGTTCGCACTTGCTTATTTTTCATAAATTTCATCCTCACAAACAAACGTAGTCTGCAGCTATTAGTTATTTCATTTGTACAATAACAATAGAAGGGTTAGACATAGGAATAACAATAAACGAGTAATTTTGTTTAATTACCAACACATCAACAGCAACGAAAATTATTACACAAAAAGAGAATCAACAGTTTTTTATTCAAACATAATAGTATATTGATGGCTTGTTTGCTGCTGAATATTTCGGGAAATTTCATACTAGTTAGGCATAATGTCTTGCTCCAAGGCTCCCAGCATTAGGTCATCAAGTGTTTCATTAAGAACACAACTCTTTTTTGACGTTTTGATGTCAACTAGTGCATTAAAACCCTTTTTGGCCAAGTAGGTAGTAGGCTTTTGCATAAAAACTTTAAGCGCTTGAATCGCCAGGTCTTTGTACGCTCCATCAAGAGCTCCGACCCAAAATTAGCATTTTTTCCAGAATTAAAAAACGTTGTTGAGAGAAATCATTTGTAAGAATTTGACCCAAAGGATTCGGAAGCTGTTGTTTGCCAAAAGGATTCTAATTCTGCTGCCTGATGACTGGGAAAGTAAGCTTCAAAACTATCACGCAGAATGTTTACATTAGAGCTCGCTACTTCGATGATACGCTGCTCCAGATTCTGTTCTGTTTCCTCCCATTTGCATGTAGACATGAAGGTCTGAAGCGTCTTCACATTTTGGAGGTTGTTTCTGCAGATTTCTTTTTCCAATCTTTCAAGTTTTTGCTTGAATGATGTGATTTTGGAGGTTGCTTTAAATATATCAATTCCACATTCTTGTAGAGTGATGTTGAGCACGTTAAGCGTACCTAATATATCAACAAGATAAGCTAGCCTGGCAAGCCAAAACAAATATTGAATCGTATGAGCTCTATGGTCTTCTCACCCATTAAACCATACAACAAGTTCCTCTCGCAATTTCCACACTCTCTCTATTACTCTTCCACGAAACAGCCACCTAACTTCAGAGTGACAAACAAGAAGCACATCATCTCCCATTTCTCTGACCAGTTCATGAAACGCGCGATTTGACTTTGATTTTTTATTATTGTAGTTACAATTTTAATGACATCACAAATCACATCGGCGAGTTGACAGTTCTTTTCTTCATTGGCAAGTTTTTTAGCTACCAATGCTTCACGGTGGAAGATGCAGTGAATACTCACAACCTCTGGTGCGACTTGCTTTATGAGAGCAACAATCCCGCTACGAACTCCGACCATAGCCCGGACACCGTCGGTGGACACAGACTTACATTTGGACCACATCACTTCATGTTCTGAGAAGTAATTGTCCACTTTTGAAAATACACTTAAGGCAGTGGTGTCTATGCCAACAGGAAGACAAAACGGAGAGTGATCCACAATTTTCATGCGTTCCGTGTCTGGAAAGCAAACGTAAACAATTAATTGAGCTTTACTGGTAATATCAGTCGTTTCATCTAATTGAAGCCCGAAGCAGGGCGCAAGACGAAGCTTAGCTAGAACAATTTCTTTTAGTGATGCAGCAGTCATTGAACATCTCCTCTGCATGATATTATCGGACAATGCCAGCTTTGCACTTTGGTCACATCCGTGGCTCCTTTATGAATCTCCTGCGCTACTATCTCCAGACAGGGTTTTACGACGCTTTCTGCGAAAATAAATGGCTTCTTTTGAGACATAAGGACGTGAGCTATTTTTAGTGATGATATGACAAGAGGTTGATCAGAGCGTGCCACTATCAATTGTTCGAATGGCTGTTGTTGAAAACATTCCAGAGGCTCGAGGAACCCCTGTGCAACAATTCAACTGTTTGATGCAAAAAACAGAGTTTAATTTTATTGATAAATTAAAATTTGTGTACCTTCTGGCGGAACTCCAGGCCAGTACTGGCAGAATCTTAGGGTTCGCGGAAGCCCAGTTGAAAACCACTGGAGTAGAAAGTTCGATCATCACGTGATCGATGCGACTACAGCAAAAGCGAGCTAAAACGCATTATTTGTGGCAGCAAGACTTGTGAAAACACGTCTTACAAAAAAACATCAGGTTATGATGAAAACATCAGCGTTAACTTGCAGCTAGTTAATTACTCTTGCATTCGCACTTATCCGCACCACGTTTGTCATCCGCACTACAATTTTTTTTATCCGCACAAGTGCGTACCGTCCCACGGGTTGAAATGCACTAACCTAGAGCATTATCTATGTATTGACGGCCTTTCACCAATGAGTGAGCCAGGCTATTGGTATAGCGCAATAAGTAAAACAGTTTGCGACTAGATTCGGGGAAATTAAAGGAGGTTATTACATCGAAAGCATTGATAAAGCTACGGTAATGAGCTGGATTTCCATCAAAGACGTTTGGTTCTAGTATAGGAGTGACCGGGGGAGACAAAATTACAGGTGATTGGTGAGCAGCATTCGGGACAGAAAAATTCCGAGAACTTGTAGGCAATTCTTTATTAGACGGTTCAGGCCGGTTTACGCTGTTTCCTGAGTAATGGTTGGAAAACCGAGTTGAAGCCATGGTGGTTTAGGAGTAATCGGCAGGTTTCAAGTTTAAAGCCCTTGGTGGCTGCGCAAAACAGATTTCGCTCGTTGAAGCATTAGCCTGGGAGTAATCGAAAGATGGTCGGTTCGAAACGTCTTGCGACTGACCTGACTGATTGTAGTACGATTCTTTCAAAGTACAGGGGACCTGCGTCACGCTATGTTTGAAAGGTTGGAAGAGCGGGTGGCTCAAAGTTTCACTTTTGGTTGGCTCCTGAGTAGCGCTTGGGTTGGGATTAAGATTTTGCTCAAGGTTGTGCTTTTGTAAAACACTGCTCGCAATCTTGGTGTTGGCAATAAACGTCAACTTTGTTAAATGATCACTACTAGGCCTACATTTGTCAAACGTAGAATGATCCGTCAATTGAGACTGGTAATCATTTTTAATGCGGTTGCTCGCGCATTTGTTGGAAAACAAGTTACTCACGATAAGTTTGTTGTCATGAAAGGGCGGTGCATTGCTAGAAAGACGGGTTTCTTTGTTGATTTCATGTAAGTCCATCATTGCTTGGGCTTCGTGCATCTCTGCAGAAAGTCTGGCTTCTTCAAGTTGTTGCTGATGCTTTCTTTATTGTTCGTCTGTCGCACGTGACAAACGAAAATCTTCTTCTTCTTGAGATCGTTTTTGTTTTATTTCTTCTTCTAAATGAAACTTATGTTTTATTTAACTGTTCTTTTTCAAAATCGAATCTCTCTTTGCTTTGTTTTTGTTTCAGCGGTTCGATTTTGTAGTTGGACTTTAACCGAGCCAAAAGAACTGCTTTTTTACTTTGGCACTTAAGTAAGAATATGAACTGGAACCAGCCAAACCCGATCCACTAAATTTTGTTTTTGCTGAGCTCTTCGACTTTCGAGTTGAGCTGGATTTGGTTTGCGAACTGGGAAGAGATTCAAATTTGTTCGATCTGACAGCTAATTCGTCTGAAGCTGCTTCGCTTGGTTTATGGTTCATGAGTGATGTAGATGGCCCGCTAGTGAGAGATACACGCTCATCTGATTTGCCACTTGTTTTGGAAGTTAGAAAACCATTTCCTTTTGACATTGATCTTGTTGTAACGCCGATTTTGTAAGAATTCATTGTAAGAATTGTTGAAAACTAACATATAACCGCTATTTGGATTGGCTAGCGATTATATGGGTTTTGTGCTGCTGAGATAGTTGTCTAGTGTTTTTCCTAACACTTGAATATTTCCGCAGACAATAATAGACCTATTAAGGTCGACGTTTACAACAATTTGTTACAGCAATTTCAACAACACAACTCGATTTAAATTTAAATAAAACTTAATCTTTATTCAAATAGATAACAAAACAAAAAATTAGTACATAAAATAAACACAAATTAATAACTCTATACACAAACTTACGATATCTTCCACGCCTATACGCCGACGTGTCCTTCTCAAACCGATACGTTTGCATTAAATTCAAATCAAAGTTGCAACGAGAACTGTAGCGTGGAAATTATTGATGCGTAAAAACTTATTATGCGGAACAAAAGAAAACGAAAGAAAGAAAATCGAATTTTATAATTTATGATTTAGTGCTTTAACATACATTTTTGGCCCGAAATACCTTCATTCCAAGATTGGATTCAAAACATTTGAAGGACCATGGCTTCGGTGATCACCTCCCATCAACGCCTATATTGTCACTTTATGCTACTCTAAAGCGAATAATGCCAGGCCATTGTGGAAAAGATCTTGCCATGCCAAAAAACCCTTGATTCGCTCTGAACAGAACCTGTCATCTTAAAACTCGTTTGCCTCAAGTGTATTATTAACCAAAATTTTCATATGTTAGACACCGTTGTCCTACCCTAAATCAGTCGGGATTTGTCAGTCGAGTGAAATTTCGGAGGCAAACCAGCGAGGATAGACATCTGTGAGGACGAATTGCAGTCAGACAACGACCGGAATTGAAGAAAAGTTTTTTTTGTTATACCACTGTCTTGAATGAATAACCCTCCGAGGAAAGACTAAACTTTTGGTGAAAGACTCTGTGAAAAGTCCTCTTAGCCATAAAAAGAGAAGCCCTCCATCTTACACATGGCCATAATGTAATTTAGATCAAATAGAAATGATTGAATCGCCCCCACAGCACAGTAGGCCGTAACAAAAGTATTAATAGGAATAGCTGTGATCCTTTATTGCCTGCGAGTGTGGTATTGCACCCGAGGACATCTATTATCTTCTCACCTGTCCAAAATCACAAACACCATACTTAACTAACTGGCACTGTACAGTGCACAATACTCGTGCACGACAATGCATGAAACAATGGGCAAATATCATGTGACGTCTCAACGGAAAATCGAGAAGAAGGAAAACTATATGCCTCTTGATAAACAATTGAGCAAACTAAACTATCTCAAACATGCAGCATAAAACGTTTGATTGGTGCGTGATGATTGTGTGAACACGGAGATGCCAGAACGGATGAAAACAAAAGCGCCCTTTTGAAAATGACAGACATTTAAAACTATTTCTATTAAATTTTGTGACTTATAGAAAATTCTGAAATCTTTTCAAGTAGAATTTTAGTGGAGTTACTTTTGTATCTTTTTTCTTTATGAGATAATTTTGTGTCGAAGGGTCATTTTTACCTTCTGTTATAATGATGATGACTACTTTTTGGTGGTATACTTGTAATATAGGCCCTTGAATAGTATCCGAGAAATGTCTCTATCTTTAAGCAAAATTGCCTGTCAAAAACTGGAAAGTGCTCTTTTCAGCAAGGCTTGTCCCCACCAACTCAAGATCGTGAGTTGAACCGCATTGATATACAGAAGTTTTGTTATCTGGATTGGTAGAGTGGTCAAGAAATGATGCCATCCTAGCCCTTCGATAAAAATGAAAAACTTTCACAAAGTATTGAGAGCGATTGAGGAATCCGTAACCTGCAATTAGGAAGAATAAAAAGCATGTAAACGTTTGGCTTTCACCTTTAAAACATGTCATTATTTGCTAAAAATTAGCGAAGAGACCGTAATCAATGACGCACAAATGATAAGACTTCTCCTCCAGACTAAAAAGTAATGGGTTTACAAAACGTTGCGTCAAGAAATCGTAATTACAACGTGGACAAACGAATGAGACCAAGTGATGTCGGTGCCCAGACAACAAAAATAAGTGCAACTCATAAAGGGCGGGATATGATTAAGACAAAAAAAAAACAATAAAAACACACAAAAATTAAGTTGAACAAAGTCGCCAAAAGTTTGAACGTGAAAAGTTTGCAATTAGTGAAGTACACAAAAGTGCAGAGGAACACCATAGAAAACCCTCTTCTTCGCCGTCTCAATCCGAAACGAAATAAAACGACTTTTAAAAAATATGGAAAATATGGGATTTTAAATCAGCGATGTGGAAAAATAAATGGGCAAATGATACCATTACTCCGCTGCCCTAAACAAAGAACAACTTGGCCAAATATTGGAAGTAATGCTTTGCAATTGGTGTCGTAATTACGAAGAGAACAAGAAACCATATTAAAGTCATCCTAAAGTAGTAAGACAATTTTTGAAAAATATTGAAAATGGGATTTGTAAAAAATGAAATAAAGCAGCGGCAAGCAAGGTCATTGGTCACAATCTAAAAATATAAAAAAACAAAGTTTGCAAAACTTTGACAGTTAGGAGTTTCTACTCAATTTAGCAAACAAACAAAAGATGGCGTCGATAAAAAATAACTTTACCAAAATTTTATGCTTCAAAAGTCTGTAAACAGTGACATAGATTAAAAAGGGATGGTAAAACGCGTCCGTCCCTAAAAAATAATCAAACAACTTTGCAGAGTAATGAGAGCGAAGAATTTGTAATCAGCGACGTGTACAGGGAAAACCAAGATACGCCCAAAATACTATCCTTTAAAAAAGAATAATTTATACAAAGTAGTGATATTGAAGAATTTGTTATTAATGACGCAAACAGAAAGGAGGCGCCCAAAATATTTCCCGACAAAATAAATCAGATTTACAAAGGAAAAAAATGAGGAATTATATTTCGTGATGAAGACATGAAAGAAAGCAAGACGCGCCGCCGTAATCATTCAAAAATATAAACATTGATTCTAACAAACATTTTTATAAAATGTTTTTTTGGCTGCTTAGAATGAATATTTTCTAGTCTATGTACAAAACTTTTGATCTAACACAATAATAAATTAAATCAATTTGAAACACAATGCAACAAAATATTGTATTTTCACCTGAAATTCTCGTTGTATGATCGCATCAGCGATTGCTTGCATTCCATTCGACGTTAATGTGCTGTCAGCAATAATAATTTTATCAATGTTACCAAACCCCGCTCTCATCTCTAGGAGTTGTTCATCGTTTACCAGATGCAGTTTCAAGAGTGCTAACTTTACATAAAACAAAAAAAAATTAAACAGAATTGACTTCGCTTGCTACGTAATGCAGTCAACTACGGAGGTAACATCTCGGGTACAAACCACAGCTGGGTCTATCAATGTTGAAAAATAGGGAATTTTTCAAACCTTTTAATTTCTCGTTTATAAACTAATTTACAATAATATAGCGGAGAAAAGTGTTTGTAAATTGGTGACAGGAAACACCAAAACCCAAATCGCGTTTACATAGTCTTTCGCAATAGTCATTTTATAAATTTTAAAGTCG
This sequence comes from Trididemnum clinides, assembly GCA_963675345.1. Classification (NCBI taxonomy): domain Eukaryota; kingdom Metazoa; phylum Chordata; class Ascidiacea; order Aplousobranchia; family Didemnidae; genus Trididemnum; species Trididemnum clinides. The sequence goes on from OY776293.1 coordinate 29,514,930, forward strand.
GAATATCTGACCATTACGACCTTGAATGCATGCACAGTAGGGTTGCCATTTATTAATACATGAATAAATTTCTGTTTATTACCACACTTTTGCAGGGAAATACTTCTGAAACAACGCCGAGTTAAATATTGTTTTCAAGAAAAAGAACCACCCGGCTTGAGGAATGCTTACCGAACATTTAAATCTTTGCGTAATCGAGAAGGTAATTTTGGCACAATTCTAAATATTATCGCAATTCGAGGAGGGCTCATCCCAATCCTAAGACGAAGTTAAAAAAACTTCAGGTTTTGGCTTTAAACCAAAATTTTTCAACATTACGAAAGATCAGTCTCTATTCTTAAACCGACGTTACTCACAAGAGTTTATCAGGTAACGTCGGCTAGTCAATTATATGATTATATTTATGTAATTTTATCTGATTTCATACGCATTACACAACAGCAATATATAGAAATTATCAGACAACAATTACAATGCAGAATGATCTCACCTGGAATTGGCGATTTGCGATTGCTTGAGAAAGAACTTTAAGGCTTTCCACTGCAACATTCTGTACATTTAAACGTAGGTAATCTATGTTACCGATGTAAGTTGCGGCAAAAGTAACCGAGTCATCGTCAGCTGTTGGATCAAGCATGTCAAGTTCTCGTCGCTAAACAAGTTGGTGTTGTTTCATTTAAGTTATACGAGTATCGTTGAGTCTCTGCCTTATGTCCGCGAGTCCCAGATGAAAAATATAACAAAATTTCAAAAATTGTTACAATTTCAAAGAAAACAATTCAGAGACAAATTACCTCTGGGAGAAATTTTTTCATAGTTTTCAACTAAATCTAAACTATGTGATTTGTATTCTATTTCACATCGACTAAAAACATCAAATTTTCTACAAAAAATCTAATGAAATGCTTGCAAGCCTTGAAATCAACAAAGACTTTTTCTGCGTTAAAGCTACTAATTTGCACAGCAAATTTACGTATTGCAAAGTATCAAGTGATTTAATAATAAGTTATCTCTAGATTTTATAACTATTAATCTGTTTGAAACAGATGCCGACATGGGATTCGAATACACATTTATGCCAAGCGGTCAAACAATAGACATAGATTGCGAAGTGATTGCATGAATGTGATCTTAAATTAAATCCGATAAAGGTTCAAGAATTGTCTGCCTTACATCTAATGGCAAAAGAATCAAAATCTTGCTCAAACGACCACGGTCAAAAAGCAACAACAGAAGGCACATGAAAAATATATAAAGAGGGTAAACTATGATAGTCTGATGAAATGACTAATTACATTGTATGACTCTGCCAACCATTCAAAGCAAAACACAAAAACCAACACCAGATCTATATCGTAAAATGGCCACCCACAAAGAATTGATCACCAAATACAAAATATTCTATTTTTACAATTTTTTACCATTGATTTCGAAGTTACAGGTCTAGGTTTGATAAAGGTTGGTGTGCTGCGTGTTTATAAAGATTAAGTAATATTACTTGTAGTTATTATTGATTAGCCTAGTAATTACTAGTAATTGGTAGACTAGTAATTACTGATCTTAAAGTAGATCCAATCAGTAATTGTGTTGATTTAGTAATATGCGAAATGAATTATTTGTGATCACATTTATGTAACTGGGCCATCAATAGGTGGACTGATTTAACATGCTTGTAGTGCAGGCAAAGCAAGTCGTTCGTAACTTCTTATAGAGCACTGACTGGAAAATGATAAATTTGCTCATGTATCATCAAGGCAATAAAAAACACATGAATTTCTTGTGTGGATGTTGTGTTTAAAATCTTATAAAATTGTACTACAAATCTATATCAAGAGTATAAGTTTAATTTTTTTAAGAATTGCAAAGATTGAAATTTAAAATTCGCACCACCTTTTGCCTGACAGATTAAACTCAAACAATTTTAGGTTTCAGCCAATCTGGTCTCATTTAAAAGAAGGAAAGGCTTTGGGAATGTAAATGAAACTAAATTTATTGTAATATTTTTGAATTCAAATCTTCATAGGAGTACAAAGAAGTGATATCACTATAGGGAGCCGGTCCGCCTCGATGGCACAAGTTTAGAGAGTGGCACTGCGCAGCAGAACAGATAAAGTTATGGATTATTCCAACTGAGATTTGGCTACAGTCTATTAAAAAGTTACATTGATTGTCTGGTTAAACGTGCAATTAGTATTACCAGCTCAAAACTTGGATCATAGAGCTGGCTCATTAATTATACCTGTAGATAATTGGAAATGCGTACTTTGAATTATTTTCAATTGAGTTAAAAGTAGTTTATCATTGTAATGTGGAAGGCTTATTAATTGACACAGGTGAGGACACAAAATATCATAAACCAGGCAATAATTAAGTTCAAAGCTTAGACAAGCTCAAGAATATTCAAAACACTAAAAGAAAATTACCAACTATAAAAATTACTTATCGCAGTATTAGTCAGAATGATTAAAATAACCCAAAGAAACGACATAATTATTTCAGAATCTTTCGGCAAACTTGGAGTGATTTGAGTTGATTCAGAATAAGTTTGCCTGCTATTGCAAAAGCTATAAACAATTTTGGCGTTTGGTGACTACAAAAGCCAGACATAAAAATGAGTTTACAGTGTACAGCACCGAGTTCTTTCCTTTAAGTCAAGTTTTACAAAGAATTTCATCTTACTGTTTGGGCTTTATTAACAGAAACAGCTAAAAGTAAAAGAAAAGTTTTTAGATAAAGTACTTCTTTTTGTTATAAAAACGGGTAATTTAAGCTTAAGAAAATAAGTTCTTGGTATGATTCCATTATTTCTTAGTTCTTGTTATAATAAAGCAAGAAAGAGAAGAGGAAAATTAGCAGTAGAATCACCTTTAGAGCGGAAAAGAAAGCATGCTGATTTAAGATCAGATTTGAATGAGAGAAAACGATGTGTTTTTCCACGTCTTACTTTGGGAAATAACAGGTGAGCCATGTTCAAGCCTTGTGTGTTTCACTAACCGTTTCTTCCTCCCTTATGGAGGCTTCCATACTTGAACTTGGTGAGTGATGCGGCTGAAAGCAATAAACAATTTAGCCGCATTCAGTGCCAAAAAGTGAAGACAGCAGTCAAACAGCGTAAATAAAATGACAAAAAATATTCTTTTGCAGGTAATCAGTAAGTGGTAAAATATGCAAAAGTTTCATCCTAATACACTTTTTCAAAAATTAAAAGCAGGAAAATCTTCAATGAGATGGGAAATAGGAAAAAGAGCGGTGGGGAAAAAATAAAATGATTAGAACCTAAGTCCAGAAGAGGAGGAGGAGAACAAAAAAACGTGAGGAAAATTGCGGCTGTTAGAGAAGAGATGAAGTAGAGCAAAACAACATATTCATTTAGAGTGAGCAAATCAATCGATCTCACTAGCATCTTCAGATTTAAAGTCAGCGACCCCAAATTACCCAATTAAGCTGCAAAAGTCAAAGCCAGAATTTTTGTATAGACCAGTGTAATAGTTTCAAAAATAATTTTTGATCAGCGGCCAAAAAGGTTTAGAAGAGCGTAGGTAATAGCTACGCTAAATTTACTCGATTATATAAATTCAGGAGGAAGTGACGCCGAAAACCAAGAAAATGCTTTTGACTCAGAGTTATCTGTTTTGGAAGAAGAGCTGAGCAGTAAAGATGACATAGAAAATGCACCAAATCTTTCTGCCACAAGTGATGCTACTACTATTTCTGTAACGTCAAACAGCAACCAGTCTCCGGTTAGTTCGAATCCAAGCATTGCCGATAGAAGAGCAATGAAAGTGACAGCAAACGGAACTAAATAGGTGTTTATACGTTTTAATTGTGAAGAAAGAGGGAGACGAGCTACACACAATGAACTCACAGAACAATCGAGTCTACCCAGGAGGAACAGACTAATGTCAGATTCATCTTCGGATGTCTTTCAATTACTGCTGGATAGTCACGCAATTTTCTTTATATAAAACTGTGGGAATGTAAGCTCAAAAAGTGCTCCGTAACGAAGACTAAAGCGTGTCGCGTTTTGAACTGCTAGATTTTATAGCATTGTTTTATGTGCGAGAAGCATACGGAGAGAAAAATATTCCTTTGGACAGCTTCTAAAATAAGCAGTAGGTGGTGTCATTTTTTTCCAGAGACTATGGCTAGGAATTGCTTTGACAGATCTTACAATTTTTTCGCTTTGATGTCCGCAGCACCAGATCAGTCCGTTTGCAAACTGACAAGCTTGCCTTAATTTCAGATGTTTGGAATAGGTTGTTGAACAACTTCGTAAATTGCTCTAAACCTGGCGAAAGTATCACAATAGATGAACAACTCTTTCCAATAAAAGCTCGTTGCAGGTTTACGCAGTATATGCCCAAAAAGCCAGATAAATTTGGTGTCAAGTTCTGGTTGCCTATAGACGTTGAAACAAAACATATTTTGAATGCCGCTCCTTACTTGGGTATAGATGAAACACGTGCATCTTCACATATGCTTTCCATTGTGTTGCCATGAATCTTATGGAACCCTATCTTCGAAAAGGAGAAAATGTTACAACTGACAACTTCTTTACCTGTTGCTGTTGTTGTGATTACCCCTTATCTTCCTCGGGATGGAGGTATGGCACGAACGGCAATTCAGGTTCATGCCGTCAACCTAATTGAAATTAGGCTAGGGGAAAGATGGCTGCCCATTTCGAACCAGGCATGAGTGACTGATAACCCCACCACCAACAACGCGGACTGCAATTGGTGGGTACCCAAGAGTCACCTTTTGCAACGTGCTGGGTGAGCAACTTCACAATTGTAAACTGGTGAAGTGCGGGTAGGCCACCTGTCTTCCACATAAAGGTGGAGGCGTCCCGTTAAGTGCGTTGCCCAAGGACGCAACAAGCAAGCTTGCCGACTTGTTCTCCACACTATCCTTTTTTTATGCTGAGCGCGCAATCAGAGAAGCTGTGAATACCATTTTGTAAAGTCTTTGGTATGATTCGAAAAGGGAAATGAAACTCTGGTCTACAGACCACGAAGCGGACGCTCTAACCACTACGCCATCGCGCCGGTACTTCTTTACCTCGTAGCCACTAGCCAATCAATTGCGGCTAAAGAAGACGAGCACAGTGGAAAACGTCAACAAAGTCAGAAGATAACTCCTTCCATCAGCAAAAATAACACAAGCAACGCGGTATTCAAGTGTGCTTATGAAGGCAGATGATGGAACCACGTTGACTATCAACCAATGCAAGTCAAAAAAATGTGTGTGTGTTTTGCTCTCTCTATATCGCTTTGATTCGATTCGTCAGAAAAAAAGCCAAAGACAATTGAGTTTTACAATAAAACTAAATGTGGAGCAGATGTAAAAGATCAAGTGGCTCGTCAATATTCAGTAAAAGCGGGTTCACGCCAGTGACTAGTTGTTATCTTTTATAATATCTTAGATTTGACTTGCATCAATGCCATCATTTTGTACAAACAGAGAACGGGAGACTCTATATCAAGGCGAAATTTCATTTTCAAACTGGCGACTGAACTAAAAAAAGATTATGTAGCAGAAAGAGGAGCCAGAAAAAAAGTTCATCTGAACAAGAACCAAGCAGAACCAGCAAGAAATCTCTGAAGCCGAAACATTGTCAATGCCGATGCGAACTGCAAATAAAACAAAACTATGAAATGCTGTCTTGAATGCCTAACAACAAGGTAGGTGGCGAGTGCACAGCCTCCAATTTGGTCGAATGTGTCATATACGCTATTGATACAAACAAAAAAAGAAACAAAAAAATTTTGCAAACACAAAGTGGCAAATTAAGTGTAAGTTTTCAACAAAAATTAATTAAAAGAAATTTTCTTTGTGAATAGTTATTACCAAGAAAGGGTCACACGTAAACTGAATGTTTTTTCACTTAGCAGTTTGAAAAAAGTAAATCAGATAAACACGAGCACACACAGACAAAATTTGCTATGTGGCACTATAAACCATGGGTCGGCAAGCTTTAATATGCGAAGAGCCATTTAGATTGTGTTTTCACGAAAAAGAAAACACGGGAAGCAGCAAATGCTTGAAGATTTTTTCGCATATTCTCTTCTCAAAAGTGTTAGTTAAAGACATTGGTTTTGAGATTAACTTTTTTGTAAAGATTAATGATCTATTTTTGTCTTAAAGTCACCTTGAAAGACTTTTGTTGAAGATCAACTTTTCAAAAATGATTCTGAATTTATTCCTCCCTTTTCCTTTTTTACCGATGCTCTAAAGCAGCGTGGTCCAATTACTTTTGACCCACGGACCACTTTACAAAAACATGACGCCTTGCGGGCCACTTCCAACAAAATCTCACAAGATTAAAAATTAAACAAGAACATATTCAGATTCACAAGTTTTCTACGCAAAGAACAGATTCACAAGATTTGAAATAAAACAAACAGCAACGGTAAGTGAGTTCGAAAAATAGCCAATTTATTTCAATGAGATGCATGTGTTCGAAGCTTCTCTGACACTATAGATTCTATATCAATATCAATGCTAGTGGTAGAAAGTCGGAGACAATTGTCCAGTGTTTGGTTTGCCATTCGATTTCTGTTTCTAGATTTAACCAGCTTCATAGTAGAAAATATAATCTCACACACTTATGTGCTTCCAAACATTGAATGTATTTTTAGTGCAAAATCTTTTAGTCTGGGAAATTTATCTTTGCTGACTAATTTGCAGAATCTCTTTTGGGTTTCGTTTTTTCTTGAAAGCAAGAATGGGTCGCATTGAAGCTCACAGAGTTCGAGCTGAAATTCTGGTAGCTGTGTCTCCACATCAACATCCATAGGATTGTTATGCAAATAGAGATTAGATTTTAATCTATCAAAATCTTTGAATCTATTCTCAAACTCATGAGATAAACCCTTAATATCTTTCACAAAACGAGAGCATTCAACGGCTAAATTATCTGCCAGAAGCTAGTGTAAAAAATCGAAGTGTGAAAGATCATTATGTTTCAAACATGTAGCAAACAGGCGCAGTTTCATTTTGAAAGTTTCAACGTGCCCAACTAAATGTGAAATATTTTGATTTCGCCCCTGCAACCTCAGGTTCAACACATTCAAGTGCATTGTAATATCTGCAAGGAAAGCGAGTTTGCAAAGAAAGTTTTTATCTCTCAATTGAGTCTGGTACACATGTGTTTCACTCAATTTCTATGCTAGAAACGAAAGGATATCCATTTGAAGACCAAAGAAATATTTCAGTACTTTGCCAGCACTAAACCACGTAATATTTGTATACAGTGGTAGGTCACTGAATTCTGCATTTAACTCTTCTAAAAAAAGTAATAAAACCCCCGTGTCTGTGCGCCTTGTTGCTGCCTCTAATCAAATTCACTATTTGGATAACTGTTTTCATGACATCACTCGTTTGTAGCACCTTTTGACAAAGTGTTTGTTGGTGGATGATACAATGCAGCGTTATACAATTTACACCGTTTTTCTTTAGCATACCAACTAATCCAGTCTTATTACCGGTCATAGCTTTTGCGCCATCAGTTACGATACATGAATATTTTTTATATCCTCCATAATCATGAATAACTGATTCAAGAGCAGCATAGATATTTGAGCCCGTTGTATCTTCATTCAAGGAACACACTTTGACCAGTTCTTTTTGCACAGTAAAATTGTTATCAACAGTGCGTATGATATAAGGAGCTCACTTATGTCACTTATATCCGTATTTTCATCCAGTGCCAATGAAAAATGCATGCAGTTTTCTACTCTGCTCTTTAGTTTTGATGGTACATATTTGCCAAGATCACTTGCCCTTCTCGCAATAGTCTGATGAGACAGTGATGCAGTTTCAAATTTTCTGGTAACCTTGTCTTCCTCAAACACATGTGCCATTTTTATCGCACATTGTTTTACCAACTTGCCATCCCTAAATGATTTACTTTCCTTTGACGACATCAGAGCGATTTCCTGCGATGCTACTGTATTTGTGGTTTGTGGTTTTATGAAACTACTCAGAACTTTCTTCTGTTTCTGATATTCCCTTTTAAGACGGTCAGCAATATCAATTCGTGTCTTCCCATAATATTCTTCATATTGCATTTTGTGTTGCGTTTCATAATGTCGTTTAACATTAGATTCCTTCATCACATCAATTACTTGCATGCAAACCAGACATAATGGCTTGCCATTATTTTTCATCACAAAGTAATTTTCTAACCACTTTTCAGTAAACACTCTGCCTTCGTTAGCAAGCTTTCTCTTGCTTGTTTCCATTTTAATAGTGCGTATATCCTTTTCAGCAAATTTTGAATTTTTGAAATTACTATTTCGACTCTGGCTAAAACTTTATTTTCCTCTTTCAGATTATTTCACTGGAAACATTAACGTACTATTGAATATACAGTAGGCGTCGCTTATTATGACCTGCAGCTTTTTATGACCAATTTGGTACGGTCCGGAATTTCTCCATTTACAATTCTCAGTTTAATATGACCAAATTTCGGATAATATGGCCAACATTTTCTCCATCTCTCTTATTACAGTACAGTATTTTTCCTGCCACGCACTTGTAACTTCGCCTTTTCAACATATTGTTACATACTGTACTTAGTTTTACCATCACTTGTACTGTCACAGTACTGTACTTTGTTTTACTGCCAATGTCACACTGTTACTTCGGTTAAACGATGAATTTGGACTTCTTGTGGTTTACGGCGTCGATTCAGGAGCTGTTATGGAGGCTTCAGCTTCTATGACCTTTCGGATATTATGACCAAAATGGTCCGGTCCCAAGGTGGTCATATTAAGCGGCGTCTACTGTATTAAGCGTCTCGTGAGGAAAACCAAGTCGCGTTTGTTAGTATATTGATTTTCTTATTTTTTTTTATCTCCATGCGAAAAAACGAGTTATCGCAAACTATTTGATGACTGACAGTTTTATGAAAAATTGTCTAACTGTAACATACACATAACAGATTAAATAAATACTGAGAAAGTTTGCGGGCCACAAAAATTTTGTCCGCGGGCTGCATGCGGCCCGCCGCGGGCTTGTTATTGGACCACGATGCTCTAAAGCATACTATAATTTCAAAATTTTCTTAGCTGCGCGTGGCCGCAGTCTGTTGGAAATCAAATTTTAAAAATAAAACAATTTTCCATGTTTTTGTCAATATTTTGTCTTATGTTTTTGCATTTAAATAGTTTCCTGTGAAGTTAGCGGATATGGCTTGGTATTACGAAGTTAACTGGTAAATTCTTGAGCTGCTGCTTCCGGGGCCAGCTAAATAGAAATGTGGGTTTAGGAAATATGTGTATGTAGTTTTTAATGTGAGTTAAGCCTCACTGTTTAAAATTGGTGTGTGCCTGATTTCACAGATACTTCTGTCTTGTGTACGCGACGTGATTGATGTTTAAACCTTAGCTGAAGTGATTTCCTTAGTAAGTATGCACAAAAACTCCAAAACATTCAAATCAAAAGAGAAAAATTTGGAGAGGCTAACGCTTGACTTCCTGAAGTCGATTTCTTTTTATATAAAAAAAACAAATTATCTTGTTTTATGCTGCTCGAATATTAGAATTAGAAACCTTTCCATTTGTATTTAGTTTTATGTTCTTCACTTTTCCCGAAAATTAATTTTCTGTAGTCTATATTTCCTTGCTTAGCTGAGGAAACAAAGTGTTGCAAGTGACACAAAGGAAACAAAGCGTTACTGTTTTCAAAATTTAGTAGTAAGTAGTCAATGGTTAAAAGCAAGGTAAGAATTAGTTTACGTGAATAAAGTATTTTGCAGGAAAAAGAAGAATCAAAAACTTTTTAAATACAGTGTCGTAAAAACACTGCTTATCAAACTTTGGTCAATGGGTCATTTGCTCTTGATTAAAATACCATTTATAATATTGAAATGGTGATGTTCAAAAATTTAATATAAACATTCACTGAACAACTGTTTACCTGGGAAGTTAATTCCATATTTTTTGCATTTGACTTGTCGAGAAACAAACTTTTCACTTTGTTTTCAATTTCACTGTGACAAACCATTGTAACTGTTTGCATCTATACACAAAATTATGATTGATAAAACTCAGCAAGTATGGAGAAAAGTTAATAATAGCCTTATTTTCTTACCGGAGATGACCGACTTTGAATTGAGTCATAAAGCCTTTGAAATCCATTCAAAGTAGCCAGGCAAGCATGAATTTGTAGATTCTCAATTCGATCGATGCAACTTGAAATTGCAAATATTTCATCGTCACCTATGGTATCCGATATGTTCAGGTTCAAAAAGAAAGAGCGAATCTGTAAAGAAAGCAATTACTTTATATAATTACCAACTCTGTTTTCTTTTAACTAATTTTACAAAATCGAGATCAGCGATAAAATAGACCTCGTGATTTATTAAAAAGTTGACTTTTATAGAAGAAGTTTTAGAAATTAAAGTTTTATTGAAGACATTATATAATTAGTCAATTGTTATTCAAAAATAAGTTCAATAATGGGCAAATATACTGTAGGGCCCATAAGCCAAAATAATCTGATATGGTTACAGATAAGGAGTTGAAATTTTACTTCAAGAAGTCCAAAGCTTTAATATGTAGACTAAGCATTGTTGTGACAAAAATGGTTAGAGATAATATTGTTAGTCCGAACGTTACTAATGCTTCGATCATATAAACATAATATACATTATAATTGAAAGGTTGTGACTAAATAGAATCATTTAATGCAAACATAATGAGTGAAAAACCGAAAGTTACAAAAAAAGTAAAATATGTCAGACGCAATAAGAAATGTAAGAAGCAGTAAAAATGGAAGAAGCATTTTGTACGGTAGAACGGGACACATTTGTGTAGATGAACCTCTTAATTCTTTTTAAGGTTTCAGAGGATTTCACTAATACTTCTACCTGCTGCACTCAAACACCTGAAACCAGGAAAAGCTCCAGGCCCAGATTCTATTTTCCCGGAGCTAATAACCCATGCTGGAGCTGCATTGAAGCCCTGGTTGTGTGGCTTCCTTTTTTCCTGACTGCGCTACCTCAAAATTACAAAAGTCTGGAGAAAAGCACTAATAGTGGCAATTCCTAACCGAAGAAGCCTGTAAAGAACCCGAAAAGCTATCGTCCTATCTCCTTGCTTTGCGTCTCCTGCAAGATCCTTGAGAGGCTCATACACGCTCGTGTTAAGCCAATTGTTGACGCACTTCTCTCTAGGGAGCAAGCTGGGTTCCAACGGGGAAGGTCTACCAAGGATTAGACTGTTTTGCTAACTCAAAACATCCAGGATTCGTTTGGGGTCAAGAAAAAGGCTGATGCCATGTTTTTCAATCTTACAGCTGCTTACGACACTGTCTGGCACGTTGGTCTCACCTGCAAGTTGCGTAAGCTTCTACCGGATAAGCACATGGTCCGGATGATCATGGAGTTTATCCAAAATAGAAGCTTCACGCTTAATATTGGTGACAGCAAGCAAAGCAGGTTAAGACGTTTGCGAAACGATCTCCCACAGGGATCGGTCTTAGCCCCCTTCTTTTTAGCATCAACCCATTTGATCTGCCTTCCATGACTTCCCAGAAGTATGCATATGCTGATGACTTAGCATTGCTGTATGCTTCTCGAGATTGGAAGGCTGTGGAGGATACCATAAGTCAAGACATGACTACACTTTCAGATTATTTCCAGACTTGAAGGCCAAAGCTCAGCAATACAAAAACGATGACGGCGGCCTTTCATCTTAACAACAGTGAAGCCAAACGTGAGCTTAATGTTTACAGCAATGGCAATCTATTGCCACCCTGTCCAGTCCCAACATATATTGGGGTAAAGCTGGACAGGTCGCTCATTTTCCGTTATTACCTCGAGGGTTTGTGCAAGAAACTCTCCACCCGAGTTGCGCTGTTGAGGGCGACTTGCGGGATCCGGATGGGGTGCAGGTGCCAAGACATTGCGCATCTCTGCACTTTCCTTGCTCCACTCCACAGTTGAGTACTGCGCATCAATTTGTTGTCGTAGTGCGCTTACTCGCCCCATCGACAATATTCTCAATAATGCTTTGCGCATTGTCACTGGATGCTTGCGTGCCACACCAACGGAGGACTTGCCTGTCCTCGCAGGCATCCAGCTAGCTGAGCTCCGCCGATTAGAAGCGACACTCTCCTTGGCGAATCGTGCTATCCATGACCCCGACCATGTACTGCATGGACAGTTGGTTGGGCAGCAGTATGCTCACCAGAGGGGACTTAGATCAAGATCGACGCGCATTTGTATCTGCTGCGTGGAAACTACTGTATAGTTTGTCTTAACTGGACATCCGCGTGAAGCAGTGAACGAAGCATAAATGAAACGCGGACTACTTGGAGAGTACTTCAAAGGTCCGTACTTTTATTTCCAGCGTCAGTTCAAGGCCACTTGGAATGAGTCTGCCCAGAACATCTTGGATAAGGCTCAATTGCTTGCGGACTGGTGTAGGGCGTTTTCACTTGTCCATGTACAAATGGGGTCTCGCTTCATTACCGAATTGCGAATGTGGCGCCACTGAGCAAACTGCAGATCACGTCATATATTCATGTCTCCTACATCATGTACCAACAGGAACACGAGGTCTGCAGGTTTTGGATGATGCAACTCGATGTTGGCTTAACACCACCATTGCCAGCATCTAATCTAAGCAGCGCAGCAGCCCGGGGTGGTAAGAGGATAGACCCTCAGCCCTGGCTTTGATGTGTGCTGGCCCGGATTGAGTTGGGATGACTGACCAAACGACGACGACGATCAATACCTATTTTGGCATCAACCAATTTATAAAGCAATTTAGAGTAAGCTAAATTTTACTAACATGATAATTTATGTTTAGGAACTCTTTCTAAAAAATGTTTAAATACTAAGTTTAACAATTTCATGGGCTTTTGATCAATGGTTATGATTAAAAATAATGACTTTTTTGAAATATCAAAATGCTTTAAATAAAATTGTGAGAACACTAGAAATTTTGTGATCAATTTTTCTAATATATATGTCGGAGATACATTTGCCTTCCATTTTTACCCGGCGGGTTTGTTAATAGAAGCAATTAAATTTCCTTAAAACAAAGCAAACTGTCTATATAGCTGCAACATTTTGTCATCAGTGTTTTAAAATACAACGCTATGCGATCCTGGGTCGGATAAAACTTTAATTTGGCTGGAGTCGTTTTGCAGACGCGAAGTTTTATCTTATTCCGGTTCAAAAAACCGTCTTTGGAAACACAAAATAAAGACAAATAATTATTGATTTCATAAATTGCTTGTAAAACACGTTCAAACGACGTGCTGGAGATAGTAATACGATTCATGTCATTCCCATTTCTTAAATTCAGTAGCAATTCTTTTCGTAGCTTCTTTTTTGAATGGGGGGGCATCCAAAAAAACTGATGGGATCAAGTACTGGGTGTGGTGGTATTAAGCCAGCATCGAGTATCGTCATCCAAAACCGTCAGACCAGCCACTTTGAGGTGTCCGATGTACGGGGCGCGTTGAGATAGCGTGGTCTGCGATTTGATTGGTGGCATTACACTCGCAATTCGGCAAGGGAGCGAGACCCCATTTGTATATAAACGAGTAAAAACCCCGAACGCCAGTCCGCAGGCGATTGAGCTTAACCTAAGATGTTCTGGGCAAGCCCATTCTCTGTGGCCTAAAACTGGTCCTGGGAATGAAAACATGGAGTACAGATGTGCGTTTAAATAGTCTGCACTCCATCTATAATTAGTCCACTGAGCCGCGCGGATGCCTAGTTTAGATAGGTCATTTAATAGTTTCCACGTAGTAGGCACAAATGGGCATCTAGACTTCATTATCTCCTGGAGAAAATGCGGTAACCCAGCTAGTTGACCGTGTAAAATATGGTCTGGGTCCAGGGTGCCATGGTATGGTCTTTCATGCTCGTGATCATCGACCTCTCTGTTTGAGCTTATTTCCGGAGATGTGGTAAGGTGGTTAAAGCGTCCGCTTCGCTGTCGGTAGATCTGTATTCAGTTTCTTTATCAAGTCGTTTCAAAAAGTTTAAAAAACGGCAATTTCAGTTTTTCTACTTGAAGCACAGGACAAAGAAACAGTGAGGAGAATATGCTTATAACTCGCTTATTGTGTTCTGGGGTAAGGCACATGACTATATACCGTCATCTTTTTGTGTCAAAAATGGTATCTCGTCGAGGATTGCAAGCTCACTTGAGCAACTGAAGCAGGTAATAAAACAAAATCCACTGCCTGCTTCAGGGTAGTTTAATGCTCAACAACAGATAATGATTGCCATCTCAGATTGTCCATGCTACTAAAACAGCAGAAATAAACATCATCAACTGTGCGCAGTTATCGCAGTGCACAAACTTAGGATTTTCAAGAATATTTTGAAATTTTAACTTAAAAGTGGTAGTAATTTGATATACAATTTCTCAAAAAATATCACCTAAAGTTGATAAAAACCTGATAAATGTTTTTCCAAAGCAAATTGAAATTAACTTATTCTAAAACCTTTTTTAAAATTTTATTTTTATACACGCCGCTTTGCATGTTTTTGTGGGAAAGTACAAATTTTCAACGTAATAAGTAGGTAAGTTTCAGTAGTCAAATCTTTCTCAAAATTCTTTCTTGACATATATATATATATATATCTTTAAACCTGCAACTCAAGAGCTGAGTTCTAAACGTTCCTGAGTCACATTTGACCTAAGTGCAGTTGACACAAAAACGGCAGATTTAAATACTTTTAGCATGAAAATTCTGATCACCAAAAAATAATTACATACGTAAAACAGGGCTTCGGTACTTTTTCACTGGCTAATATTTTGTCAGATGGTTAACACAAACACGTCCACTGCTTGAAAGAAATTAACTGCTTTTAAGTCAAAATGTGACTTAGGTACTTTTAGCAATCAGCTCTTCAATCAATTGTAGATTACTTTGCCTTTATCCAAAATCCTGGCTAGCATGTTTTCAGCAAGAAGAATGTTAGTTATGATTGAGTGATCCATAATGTGATACGCTTTACTTAAATATCAACGCAAATCGATTATAGCTATGATTATACAATCTCTAGAAATGAGCCAATGCATAATTACTAATTTGCAATAACACTTTATAGAAACACCAATGTTATTTTCTGTTGAAAATTTTTAAAACGTTTAAAACTGCCAATAATTTCTACTCAATGCAAAAAATCGGTGACATATAACAACCTTTCTCAGTTTGTAGTGTGTTGGGTTCAACAAAGCTAAAATATTGTTCATAGAAACGTGTCAGTACTTACTGTAATATGATTCGGCATAGCAGCTATTTCTTTGAGAAATAGTTCGCAGCTGTTCCCAACGAACTTTGGTTGCTTAAATTCCAAGACTAACGACTGCAGCCTTGCTCGTAAAACGTAGCAGATGCCGACAATGTCGTGAGGAAACACATTGCCAGATATCAACAATTGCTTCGAAGTGAGTTTGGCGACTTCTTCAGTTAACTCCTTCTGTTGACTTTCATAGACCCACGAACAAACTGACTGATAACTTGAAAAATCAATCGCAGGAGTTGTACTAAAAGGCAGTTTGGAAAGAATTCTTTTCAGAAACGGCCCTTTTACAACTTTTGCACAAAATTTTTTAAGAGATTTGTTTTTCTCTTTCAAATTACAAAGAGCCCTGTTAGAGCTTAAAGATTGAAGAGCAAGCAAACGTTTGTTTGTGTCAGCATTACACAACCCGAACAAAAATTTTTTCACCACTTCTAAATTTGTATCATCATTAACCAAGGAAAGCATTTTTTCAAATTTTGGAAAAGATGCAAACAAAATTAAAAAGGCAGCAGAAAAAAATTCCTGAAGAATCTTATGTGAAAAGTAAGTTATTTTTCCGCAGTGTGCAATGCGCAATTTAGTGCTGTCACTTGTTCCTGTACTTAAAACTGCATCCAAGCTTTCTTTCTTTAACTTTAGTTGATGCAAATCGTAGTCACTGAATTCATACTTTTTCTGACGTAATCCATTCCAAGCCAACTCCGACAACTTGTCTAGCTCGAAAGTTCCGCTTCTTGACACTCTAAGACGGGCAAAGTTTTCTAGAACGTTAAGTATTATATTAGTCACTGATGCAAAAGCAATTGATTCGTTAGGATTTAGCTGTTGTTGGTGCAACGAATACATTGTAAAGATGCATATAATTGGGACAAAACACTGGGCGGAAAGTTCAGGGTGATCTGTCAAATACTGATAAACTTTGTCACAGTCAGATCCACAAATGTCTCGACAAATTTGTTTCTGAGCATCAGGATTGAGGCCCAGTATGTCCACAATAAAATGTGGTCTATAGTTTTCATGCAGTTCCAACAATTGTCGTGGACGAGATGTAATTAACGTTTTGGCTTTTGGCAAAATATGTCCGTCCAACAAATTCTTCACGATAGTTTCAGGAGTACTGACGCCATATACAGACGCAGTTGGGCATTCATCTTCAAACTTCATATCAGCTTCATCCAATCCATCGAGGATGATCATTACTTTCTCACTTTCAAAAAGTTCGCTCATGATTGCTTTATCTAAAGCAACGTCGTGTTCCCAGTTTGAATGCAAATTTGTGAGCAAGAATTGTAAAACACCAACTTTTTCATAAAACTTCACTTTTCTTAATGAAACATAAAACAGATAGTCCACTTCAAAACGCGTTTCCTCTAACACTTTTTGTACCAATTGTTTGGTAAGAGTCGTTTTGCCCAACCCAGCTTGTCCAGACACAGCCACACAATTTCGATGAACGGTTATGTATTTTGTTCGGGCCTCTTCGTTAGCAGTGTTTAAATCAGCGTTTTTTGTGGCAAATTTATTGGCTTCGTGGAATAGCTCTTCCAGCGCAATATCCCCATGACGAGTTTTGCTCCACATTTTAGGATCTCTGTTACGCTTTTGATAATCTGTGTCTTCTCGCGCCGTGCTACTGCTTTTTGATATTTGTAATTCAACTCTTTGTATATTTTTGTCGATTGGCAAGATGCTTTTTTCACCAGAAATGATTCTAGCAGTCTTTTTTAATTTTTCTTGTAGCTCTTTAAGTTTCGAAGACACTGAAAAAAGCAAATGATTAGAATGGTAAACCACGATAGCCTTTGACAAAGAACTGTAAGTTTAAAACAAGCTTACGGTGGCACTGTTAAGGGTAACTTGCAAGACTGTAAACCAAAGTTTTTATGTTGGCAGTGAGTAATGCACAAAAAAAGTGTTCGCGCATCATGGCTGATTAGAGCTTCATTTAGCACCAACAATTGCGAATCAGATAGGTGAAATACATCAAACCCACCGATTTGCTTGATTATATGTATCGAATATTTACTTCCTCTAATTCTTAACTTACACGGGAATATCGCCTTATTGTTATTTCTTGTTCAAAGATAAAAAAAATTACTAACCATATTTGATGACATAGGCTTTGACTGACTAAAAAAATTACAATTTATAATTACGACGAATTTTTGTTTGAGCAGAAACTTTCCATCAGGCATGCTTCGGGGCCGTTGATCTACCAATTTACCTTGCAAGAAGTATGACATTGTCATCGGAATAAATGCTGGCGAAAACGCTGCGCAGTCTGTATATTGTGAATGACTTTTACTTGCTACGCGCTGGTGATGTAGCTCTTTACACCAAATTGATAGAATGTTGTCAAAATATTGATTAGGAGATGCAAATTGGAGCAAGAATTGTTTTGTGCCCTGGGTAAAAGTGTACTATGGAGCATGTTAATACATCAGTTTTTTTGCATGCGGGATTTGCTACAGACTATAATTGCAGAAAATGCTTGGGAAAATATCAAAAAGATCAAAATGTTTGATAAATGCAACCAATTTTTATTTAAAGGCGCTATCCACAAACACTCGATCAAAAAATTGGTTGACGTTCAATAAACTCTCATTCATTTTATTGATATGTTCATAAAAACATTTTCTTAACTCAAAACATTGATGTAGCAAGAACAATAAAGTTGAGTTCGATATAAGGTATGCAGCTTATTTAAATGTAAATGTATACAAAATAAGTTTTTGCACTATTTTTTTCAAGTTTGTAAGTGGTTGCTCACAAGCATGTTTGCACGGAAATTTATATCCATTTAAATATTTATATAGTGTAATATAGTATATCTTGTTTCGTCAGCAAAATCTTTTCGTATGTTTTGTCTGTAAATCCATACTCTTTTGATACGTAGGCTACTTAGCACACAAAATCAAATTTTCAGGCAAAAACATAACAAATGTGAATCATTATTTAAACACCCAAGCGGATAAAAATTTTCGTAAAAAATGCATAAGTCTAAAAACTTAAAAAATCGGGCAAAACGTTTAGCGAGTACAGCAACCTTTACACAACCAATATTTTCGAGAGTTTTTCAAAAAATGAGTCAATAGCTAATGTTTTCGATATTTGATATCTAATTTTAAATGACAAAAAAAAGAATACGGCAAAAGAGTAGGAGTTGTATATACAAAAACAAAGTTACCAGCTATTTTCCAAAACTTGAAAAACTTGCATGATCATTTTGTAACAAAACTATATAATTACTAAACCATATAGATTGTGGCACGCATGTCACTTTTTCATTTTCGGCAGACTCAATGACTGTATTTCACTGAAGCAAGCGCTGTTTTAACAGCTCTCTACATCATGATTTCGACGCCATTTCAGTGTATTTGACTTCTTTCAGGTCTTCTGGTCCATCGCCAATTTGTTTTCACTTTTTCTGGTATATTTGACCGAAGGTCTCCGCCTTTCTACTGAGACTGGTTGCTGTCACTCATTTTTTCCGAGCAACAACCCGGTAAATACAATGGTCAGATGAAGAGTACTACTTTTGAGGTCTGAGGTCACCCAATTGTACTGGCCAGCGTCTGAGGTCACCCAATTGTACACTTCTCTTATTTCAATGGTTTTGCTACAAAGTCTTTACTTTTTACTCTCTTTAGCAACTCTTATTTTCAACCTCTCGTCCAAGTCGATCTTTGGAGACTTTGGTCTCCCGCCATGCCCTCATCCCAAGAAATGGGTCGTGTAGCAATACAAACACATCATAAGCATAACTTCCAAAAATATTTACCCTGTTCAAATTAACCAGTATCATAGAACTACCTGTTCCCAATAAAATTTTTTGCTGAATTTTATTTTTCGGCCATACTTTCGCTCAATCAAGAAATTCTGAAACTTCTATGGCTCTTATCTTTTAAGGTTTTCAAGATGTAAATATGCTATCAAGTGGGAACGTTGCCAAGATGTGGCACAAAAAGGTATGTCATACAAATTGCTTTCTGCGGCATTATATGATGGGATACGTCTTTACTTTTCGCGAATACCATAATTTTGATTAATGCTTGACAGATAACATAAAATTGACTGATACTCAACGCGTTTTTTGATTATTTTTAAATATAGCTTTGAAAAAAGCTGTTTGAGCCATAAGTTTTTTGTGATACTTTCATTAGTGGCGGTATCGCGTCAAAAAGGAAGGTCTAGCTAGAGTGAGTAAGTGTTTTATGCGATCGATTTGGACGTTAGGCAATCAAAACAAGCCGATGATAACGCTAGTATTGTATTGTAAAGCGCGCCAAAGAAAGATTTCACAATAGCAAAATGCTAAAAAAAGTGCAGCAAGAGGCCAAATAAAAACGCTGCAATTATTGAAAAAGTTTAAGAGTGTAAACAAACTCTTTGTGTCCTTGCATAACACCGGGCGCCGGGTCTTGATATAAGCAGCCTCCAAGAGATTAAGACGGAAAGAGCTGCGTGCTTCGGCGAGGATTGAAAACCGCTTGTTATCACAGTTTAATGCACATTGATCATTATCTAAAAGATGCTGATCAATGGCAGAGTCACAATCCGGTTTGGCGTCGTTTCGTTTGCACGATCTGAGTGGTTGGTTAAGACAACTATTGACCAGTCCACGCCGATCTTAACCACACAGATCGTGCAAACAAAACGACACCAAACCGGATTGTGACTCTGCCATTGGTTTTTCAACGGCTTTTATATCGCTATCCTGATCTGAATTTGTGAATTTAGGCCGAAGAATGACTTTGCTTTTCGACAAATTGACTTGGCATTTACTTTGCATATTGGTTGGCATATTGGCTCAAGAGCCAAATAAAGATATTTAGACGGTTAGTTACAAAAATCAAATGCTTCTCGGTTAAGTTTCTTTACGCCAATCATATTTTTTGCGGCCCCCAAAGTTCCCTGACAGCTTCAACTGCTTATTTGTATATGCTTGCAAAGTCTTTCAATACATCATTGCTTGTAAAAAAATTGTCAAAGAACATGGTGTGCCTAACAGTTTTAGACTAAGAGGTTATTATGTTTACCATATTTGCCAAGACTCGTGAACCAAGTGGTTTAATCAAAACATCGCAGTCTCTACCTGTGTATATATTTAAGTGATATGGATAGCCATTTGTGCCACAGAATGACCAGATCTTGTAGCCAAACCTAATTGGCTCTCCCCATACAAAATATTTTACAGCTATGCCGGCCAAAGTAGGGGACCATTCACTCGTCTACAATCAAATATTTGTTAAAAACGCCGATTTTCGTTAAGACATTGTTGAGTGAATTATAGAAAAGAGCCACTTCCACTGTCAAAAGCATGTTTTATTTAGTGGATATGGATACTGCTATGTTTTGCAGTATCGTTATCTACAAAATGAAACATGTGTTTGATTCGCAAAAATTGTTTGCTGCTCCTTGCTACTAAAATGATAGAATTACCCAAATCCAGATGATTAGACCAATAGCACTGCTCCGTCGGTAAAGAATGATACCCAGAAAGTAAAAATATTCCAATGAATTAGTGAAGTTTAAGCTCTAAAAACAATTGATCATTTTTGTCTCTTTTGACACACAAATTGGTCTGGAATATTATTTCTTCAATAAGCTCATCCGTGAAAAGCATTTTCCATAAACGAAATGGTGTATGTAGTGCCAAATCCGGATACTTGTTTGCAAGATCTTGAGGCGTGAGCTGTAATGGTACGGCCTGATCAAAACTAGTAGTTTTCTTCCACTTTGGAATACTTGCCTTCTAACGTTTTGATGACATGATTTTCATTTGGACTTCATTCATCCGAGTCGGTCTCAACGTAATCGATTTCAAGGCAGCCGGTTGGTTTGAATATGAGATTCTTTTTTTGCAGCTGATCAGGAACGTCTTATATAACGCTATCCTGATCTGAATTTGCGGATTTAGGTCGAAGAATGACTTTGCTTTTCGACAAATTGACAGATTCAACGTGGCTGCGAGCTTGTTGCAAAGTTGTATAAAAACGTGTAAGCTTTGAACTACTATGCCTACAAAGCTTTGGTGAAGATATTATTATTAATTTTTAACTGTGGTGATCTGAAAATGAACGCCACACTAGCAAAACGTTTGCACTTCTTCAGTCGTCATATGAAATATTTAGGATCTGTAGGAGTCTTAGAGAAAGCAGAACTTAGTAGTTCTCACAAACTAGGCCAATAACGCTTTTTTGTTAGACCTGAGGTAAAGCCTAAAGTCTTTCAGCTGGTTCAGTGCGTGTTTACCACTGTCCTCTTGCTTTTGAATCATTCTTTTTTCTGAAAAGCGCAACAAGTGAAATTATGAATGTCCTTCCTGAAGAATACAAATCTTGTGTTTTTGTGGAGTTTTAAACTTCGGGCCTTCCGTTCTTACATCAGGAACAATTAGCTTACCACTACATCACGGCGGCTGATGAAGTGACTTCTAACTCGTAAAAATGCTGCTGCTTGTAAGGTACCTGCAGGTAATATGGCCACCCTAACAAACTTTCTCAAATTTCTTAAGAACTACTCGAAATTTTCAAGTCAAACTGTGCATGGAAGTAGAGTAAGTTGTTACAAATCATATATCGAACGTTGAAGGTCGGATGAAGTTTAGGGTTTCCATGAGGTTATTTAAAAAAATTGTTTTTGGGCCATATTAGATGCACACGCAGGTAATAATGCCCAAGTTGTCAAGCTATTTAAGAGATTTTGTTGACAAACTTTTGTTATGTGTTTGCATTAAATAAAGCATGAAGATGCTCAGGAACATTAACAGGAGATCCTGAATATCCTTTGTAGCTACTAGGTTAAATCATAGGGATCGAAAAACATGCGGGCAAACGTACCCTAATTTTAGCTCATTACTATGCTGTACGCAACTAAATTTTAAATTAAGCAATCACATTTTAGTTGAAACAAAGCAGGTGTACTCCCTAAATGCTCAAAATCGAATGGTGTACTCAAAATCACTATAGCGTAGATGCAATCACAAGTGTGTTTATCCACTGAGTGTGAAACCATTCAGCTTTTCTGTGTAATTACTTTTGGCACCTACACTACAAATAGAGCTAGGGCCTTATTACCAGCAAAGACTCTTGAATAATTTTATCTTAATTTAGCTAATGCTTAAGTTTTTTAACCAGACAAAACTGCTTAAATTAACTAAAACAATCCTTTCCCGCTCTGCTAAAACGAAATTGAACTTTCCGCAACCATACACTACATTTTTGGAAGGTAAAAAATTCTAGATTTTATAAAAACGCTCCATTCCAAGATTGCAAAATTTTGTTTCGCTGTAGCGAACTCATTACTGCACGGATTTACCGCAACTGTGCGAATCAATACAAGTATGGATCCACTCCAAGTTCATGCAAATAGAAAATATTTCTTCTTTTAGATCCGGAGATCGAAGCAGTGGGTCATATTACCTGTAGATGCCTTATATATGCTGCAAATGTGACTTTTGATTAAATTTTTCAAAAGATGACTTATAAAAGCTTGCAGCTACCCTGAGAATTATCTTTTGAACTATTTTTGCTCCTTACTTTTGCAATCCAGCAACTAATGTTTTCTGTAACTAGTCACTTGGAGATTACAATCCTGTTATTGTCTTTGGAGCTTACATTTCCCCTGGCCATGCTCGTATATCTGTCAATTAATACAAAACTTCGTTGAATCACTCTATCAAACATACAATTATCATTTACATTGTGACGCGAATCATTCATACACAAAATATAAAGGTTGCTAGTTCCTAGGTAGCAATTTTTAGGCGATCTCATATTAAAAGAGATCTGCCTCCAGCATCAAACTAAAGTGAAATAGAAAATTTTGCTCAAAAATGATCACCAACATCATTCGGTACCATACAGCAACTTATTACATGATGCCATTAACCTGCGACCGTGCGTGTGTCCCTAAATGAGACTCCCATGATATAAGTATTGCTGTATCATACTGTTTTTCATTGAATCTTTTTTTGCACCCAATGGCAAATTTGTTCTTATTCAGCATTTTTATTATTAAGTGTGTTTTACGCCCGCGTAATGAGACCCAATAAGACCGAAACCGGTTGCGGGTTATTGACATCATGTAATAGATTGCTGTATGGTGTTGGTAATTACTTTTGAGCAAAGTGTTTTATTTTACCTTAAATCATTCATATGCAACAGAGAAACAATTGTTCGTGAAGCCATCAAAATAAAATTATGTTTGATTTTATAAGTAAACAACTTGACAATTTTGGTGCACAAAGACGTATTTCTACGTTCGTAGATGCAATGTGTAGGGTGCAGAAAGACGTAGATATACGTCCAAACGAAAATTCTCATCAGTTAAGTGCAAAAACTAATTCAAATGCTACAGTAAGGACATTTTTCTACGTCTTTTTAATTTGTTAGTGATTGGAATGTGTGAAGCGATTTTTTAGGTCTTTTGCGCTAATGATGAATTTATGCTATAAACCTTTTTCTGTTAACTTTTCACCTCCGCGTAGAGATAACTTGGCCGCGTAGAGATAACTTCTGGAAATCATGTCCTATCAAAAGTGTTCAGAAATGTACTTGAAAATGACTACCTATCTCGATAACGTTTTCAAATAGAAACATACAAATTACTTTCAAACTTTTAAGTACAAAAAAACATAAAACCGCCGTTTTTTCTTACATTGTTGTTCGAACATATCTTGTATTTTACAAAAATCAAGTCTAGACGGCTACTTCATTTCCGGTGTACGTCTAGTTAAGCAATTCTTGATCAAAGTCCAACTTCCGGTTTCTACGTCCTTTTCAAAGACCCCTTGTGGCTTAACCTCAAAAAGCGGAATATACAACTTTGAAAATTAAATAGCCGCTTTCTTATTGAATAACTTGGATGTGAAAACATCTCAATAGCGCTGTCCACAAATGTGATTTGACCAGGCGAATGCGATGTTCTCACATGGAAACTTTGCCATAAAAAAGGTACTATTTCCATTAAAACAAAAGATCAAAACATCTAAAATATAGCAACTATCAACCATACAGGCACAGGAAAAGACTAAGAAGTTAGGCTTTTTTTAATGAATACGCTGCGGCAATGGCGTTGCCAGCTGGGAGTGATATACTAAAGCTTTATTTTTGACTAAATTCTCAAAAGTTACTTATAAAACAGTAAAAGGGTTTGCTTTTTATAATCACTTGAATTCAGCTTAGAAATATACAGATATTTTATTTTGCTTATTAAATAGGGTTACCATACGTCCCGCTCTTTCAGGCCTTGTCCCGCTTTTTTCATCGAAAATCCCGCTTTTTGCCTCAGTTAAACAGAACGGATGTAACCAAATTTATGGCCATTTCAATTTTTTTTTTAACAAAAGCGGGACGCTGAGATGCAGCTCTAGACTTGATTGTTGAGGCAGAGGTTCAGCTTATACAAAATAAAAGAAAAAAGGGGTGATCTCCTAAAAAAAAATGGTCAACACTTGTTTGGCTGCACGATTTGTCACATTTTTACGCCAACAACTGCACATCTTCTGCAGCCAAGCAGGTGTTGACCTTTTTTTTTTTTTTAGGAGATCACCCCTTTTTTCTTTTATTTTTTAAAAGCTGAACCTCTGCCTCAGCAATCAAGTCTAGAGCTGCATCTCAGCGTCCCGCTTTTGTAAAAAAAAAATTGAAATGGCCATAAATTTGGTCTCGTGAAAAGTCGCCATCCATTGTCCTGATTTTTGCTTTTCCAGATATGGTAACCCTATTATTAAATGATCTTTAGCTTAGTAAGTAAATTTTTAATACCACGCTACCTATACATTATAAAATAAAATGAGATGAAAGAATATCAAGTAAAGACAAAAAATAAATGAAAGCATTGAGATCAAATATCAATATTAAACAACACTTGAAATCTTGAAGCTCAATCTAACATGATCAATCCAAAACAGTTTAGTTTAACTTGCATAAATAAATAAAATATGGTAAAACTAATATATTTCGCAAAAATAGCATTTTTAGCGTTGCAAAAAGCAAAAAAGAAAAATACCTAATCATACCGAAACTGATCAACCAAAAACAAATATCTTATAATAATGCAATAATCAGTTAGCAGTACTAAATTTCAGACTGCCAAAAAGCCTCCCCACCAATGGTCTCCAGCGACATATCCATGGCAGCTGTACCAAAACAGAAAAATGCTGCAAAAGTGATCAGGCATGAATCTAGTTGAGGCCAACACAACTCAAAACAGCAAAATGGCCCTATTAAATTAATAGTGTTTTGCATGTCGCATGACGACACTGCTACTCGTAGATTAAGATCATCATATTGCAAGAGGCACTAATTTCTGGCACATTTACGGTGATTACGTTTCCACTTTTAAGCAGCAGAGTGTCATTTTCCTGTTTTGGTCCCGAAACTAGCCCTTTTGTGGAGAATCATTAATTGTACATGCTATTTTTGCTCTTCCTGTTTCGTATCAATGTTGCTGATATTTCTTTTGCTTTCTTTTCAACTGTTTGGGGAAACAAGTTTTGGAATATTATGGAAATAAAATCTGTTTTTTCCTAACAGTATTTCAAAACAATACATGTTCCCTTAGACGTAACATATTTTGAAACCTCTTGCTGACGGCATGCTGTGTAGGCATGCTCTAAACCAAAGGTAAACCACTTGACGCACTCAAGGCGCCTAACAAATCATCCGCCGCTATACATGGATATCTTCCGGCCGGCCCATATCAACGCACCCCAACCAAAACTTCAGCGTCACCATGACGACCATACATTGAGTCATCGGAACGAGTCCATAGTCACCAGAATACTGGATTATTTTAGATTTTCTTGTTTGCTGGAATAATTAAAATTTAAAAATTATAGTTATATGAAACTTATGGGCTACACACATTTAACGCCAAAGTCAATTTTAACACAAAGGTTTTACTGCGAATTTAACGTTTTTCTACTTGTTTGGTGTTTTTTAGTGTCAATCACTGCTTTTGTTTTTGCTGTTTGTTATTTAACCTCTCACCAACCAGCTCTTTTACCACAGCTGTTTGCTGCCTTGTTGTAAGAATTGTGAAAACCACTGGTTTAAATTGATGTGTCGATTAGTCTTGTAATATTTAGACTGCTTTGTGAGATTGAGTGTAGGGTTTTCAGTTTGCAGGAGTTTAGTTTTTTTCTTTTGTATGTTTTATGTAGCGTTTAAGTTTAAAGATTTTTTGCCACCACCTTTGATGTGCTGTCATCAGTAGCAGTGTTGCGCCGGCGATGGCTTAATTGGGAGCATTTTAGTAACTAAGGTGTTTGAGGTGGATCTATGGCATCGCTTGCACGGTGGCGCGCTAGATGAAAAAGGCACCGCCTATATGGTTAATTATGAGGTAATATTGATGTATAAAGAATTGGGCAACACTTTTTTTGGTGCAGCTGTCGTGGATGTGCAGCAATTTTGTTTGCCACATTGCAGCACTAAAAATACTATTTTGACAAAACGCATTTGTTTGTTGTATTTTAATTTTTGTAAAAGTTGAATTGATTTAGTTTATCCAATCTTGCAGTGAAAACAGAGATGTATTTTGGTGCCTTAAAAAATGCTAAATATATTCAACTTAATACTCCCACTGATAAAGTACACATTCTGCTCATATTTCAGTCTGTATTACAAAAGGAAAAGTTTGATGATAAAAAAAACAAAAGAAAAGTCACTGTTTTAAGGAGTTGCATAAAACTGGCTTCTAGACACAATCCAGTTGATTTGTTTATTATGCTATAATCTATGAATTAACCTCCAATATTAAAAATCTGTGGTGAAATATGTCTTACTGAATTCGCTTGAATCCTCCTTGTTCGGCGCAGGTGTGCTGATGTTGATAGTTGCATTATCTCCGAACTGATACAAATATTCCGTTGTCACTGAATCTCGACCGGTAATATTACCTACAACAAAATTTGCTAAAATAGAATGATTACTTATGTCTATTAAAACTAAACGGCAAAGGCTTCCGTTGCAATCAGAAAAAAATTGGAAGACAAATTCAAACGTTATGAGTTTTACCCGACACAATTTTTATGCAACCAGTCTGAAAGCTGAATGACTAAACGGAAAATCTGTTTGAAGTTAATAATCGTTGATTGTGAACATTTTCACAAATAGATGTGTTGCCTTTAGAGAGGCTTTGCAATATCCCAAAGTTTCTCAAAGTTTTTAGAGAATGTCCTGTGACCAGAGACGTAGCAGCCGCCCCCCAAACCCCTCAATTGGGGGGGGGGCCAGGCTAACCTTTTGGGCCCAAGTTAGTCTGAAATTGCTTTTTGGCTACGTGACTATTTTCAGTTCAGCAGACTTGTTTACAACCGATTTAAACTGTAGGAAGAAATTGGCTTGTGACATCATAAGTGAATGCGACGTCATTTTATCTCGCAGAATCTAGAATATTTCGATTGATTTTCTGGTAGAATCTTGAATATTCGATTGACGTTACAATGCCGTTGTTACGCAACAATCATAGAATGGTCTGGAATTCTGTTTGGCTATAAATACCGGGACAATATATATACACTGCAGAGTGCAGATGAAGTATTTTATTGACATTGTATAGAATGAAACGTTCAAAAAGTGGTGCTCAAAAGAGAAAAGAAGCAGCCACTGCTCGAGATGCTGTAGCGAAATTGCCCAAGATGACAGATTTTTTCAAGATTACTGAGCAGAGTAGACCTGGCACTAGTACCGAGAGGGATGAAGAAAACTATAGTGTACAAGAAAAAGAAGACTATGACGATCAGCATCAAAGTGATTGTGAATTTCCAGAAAATGTAAGTTGTGATTTACCTGCCAATACGCAACCTTCAATATCAAAAATAACTGAATCTCAATTTACCCCTATCCCTGATGACCCATGTAAATGGCCTGAAAGTATTTCTGATGCTCAACGATGTGATATAGTAAAGCGTGGACCACATCAACTAATAATGAATTTTCCATATAATAACACAACTCCAAGGCGACGTTTTTCCTCCAACCATTATAAACGTGTGTTACCTAATGGTGAAAGTGTTTCACGGTCGTGGCTAGTTTATTCTGGGGAATCAGATCAAGTTTTTTGCTTTTGTTGTAAGCTATTTGGAAAAACACTAAGCCCCTTTTGTAGTGGTATAAATACATGGGAGGGTTTTTCGAAAAAACTGAAAGACCATGAAAACGGCATTTCCCACCAAGAATGCTGCAGTCAATGGATGTTGCTAGCTGAAGGGATAAGAAATTCATCCACTATCGACAAACGCGAGATGAATATTTTTTTCAATGAAAGACGTTTTTGGAGAAATGTTTTAGAGAGACTTATCGACATTGCCTTGTTTCTATCGGAAAGGAATCTTGCTTTTAGAGGATCTGAAGAAGTCTTAGGATCTCCTCACAATGGAAATTTTCTGGTTATATTTGAGCTTTTGGCAAGAAGTGATCCGATCCTAAAAGAGCTTCAAGACAGAATCAAGAATAAAAACACTAAAGATCACTATTTGAGTCCTACCATACAAAATGAACTAATTGAATTGCTAGCGACAGAAGTTGAAAATTTACAGCAATTGAAATTGGCAAAATATTTTTCTATAATTTTGGACTGCACTCCAGATATGTCACATCATGAACAAATGTCTGTCATTCTGCGTTATGTACTATGTAATGAAGAAGCTGCTGTTGTTAAAGAAACATTTTTTTGCCAATTGAGAATAAGTGACAGTACTGGGAAAGGCTTGTTGGACGCTTTCTTAGAAAAAGCGACCGAACTGCAACTCGAATTGTCTGATTGTCGAGGTCAGTCATATGATAATGGTGCTAACATGAAAGCAAAACATTCTGGGGTCCAAGCAAGAATGCTAGACATCAATCCCAAAGCTGTTTACGTGCCCTGTGCAAACCATACCCTTAACTTAGTTGTTGTTGACAGTGCTAATTGATCGACGGAAGCATTGACATTTTTTGGAGTACTTACAAGGTTGTATGTGCTGTTTTCTTCCTCTGCTCAGCGTTGGGAAATTTTGAAGAAACATGTGGAGCTGTCCATAAAGTCACAATCTGATACTCGTTGGGAAAGCAGAATTAAATGCATCAAACCTCTTCGATACAATTTAAAAGAGGTGTTGCTGGCACTGAAAGACTTGGAAGCCATTTCCATAGAAAGAAAAGATGGAAGAGCTGCCTCAGAAACAAAATCGTTGATAGCTCATTTATCAAAATAGAGTTTTCTTTTGTCGGTGTTTATTTGGTATGATATCCTATTCCAAGTCAATAAAGCAAGCAAGATTCTTCAATCGTATGGAGTCTCCCTTCATACAATGGAAACGGAAATCCAGGCAACTGAAAAGTTTTTGCAAAACTATCGCACAACGGGTTATGACAGTGCCGCAACATCTGCTGTTGAAATAGCACAGGAATTGGATATTGATCCTTCTTTACCTCCGTCAAGAAGTGGAAAGAAAAGAAGATTGTTTGATTACTAAGGTGAAGAGGAACAACGAGCTACTCCTGAACTGAAATTTAAAAGCAACTTTTTCTATCCATTAGTAGACCAGGCTATTATGTCAATAAAGGAGCGCTTTAATTTGTTACGTGAGGTTTCTTCCGCCTTTTCGTTTTTGTACACACGAGACAAACTTTTGCTTGTGCAACAAGAAAATGATCTTCTTACTTGCTGTAAAGAGTTCCAAAAAAAGTTCGGTGACATTGATTCTGATGAAATGAGCGCTGAGCTACAGCGGTTTGTTTTAATTTTACAAAAAAAACGCAATCTCAATACGGCTCAAGACTTTCTGAACTATCTTCTAAAGACTTATTTATTTGAATTGTATCCGAATGTGTACATCGCACTTCGAATCTTACTAACTTGCCCCGTGATTGTTGCCAGCGCTGAAAGAAGCTTCAGCAAATTGAAACTGATCAAAACTTTTAATAGAACGTCTATGACAGATAGTAGACTATCTTCATTAGCCATGTTGTCAATCGAAAATGAGTGCGCCCGATCTCTTGATTATGACAATGTCATAACAGCATTTGCGAACAAAAAGGTTCGCTCCAGACTATTTAAATGATACTGTGCTTTTATAACTTTTTCATGTTTTTCAGTGTCATTGCTTTCGTTTCGCAGTGTCTGCATAAATGTCCTACTGAACTCTGGCATCGGTGCCGAATTTTTTATGACTTGCACCTTCGGTATCGGCATGCTTTATTCTGACATTAGCCTGTTTACTTATGTACAAATTGTGGTGTATTTTCTTAATGCAGCTTTTCAATTTTACACCTCTAAAGTAATATGACCTGTGCTCAGGGGCTCTTGCGCTTACTTTGGGGGGGGGGGCCCGAAGTTGGAGTGCTATGGGACTGACTTCACGACTTCAAACTTCTTCGCTCAACGATCTCAAAATTAATCACTTTACCACACAATCAGGAAACCGCCAAAACTAAGTCCACCAATAACTGTTCAATATTCTCCACGTCAACGAAATCCACAATAAATTATCGCAAAAAACAATAGCCCTTCTTTGATCCGTCAATCAATCTCTTTTTCTCCCCACTACACGCTTTTCTAACTAACTAACTACTATTACTCTAAAAAAAATCCGGTCGTCTTATACATAAACCGACAAAAAACAATCCAGAAAACGCTAGAACGAAATCACGTGAAAAAAGAAAAAAAGCATTTCAAGTTATGTAATCAATTATCGAAATTCTTCGAAGAAGCTAGAATCTCTAGATCGATCTGAAATTGTATTATGTCGTTTTAAGGATTGTGACGTAATAAACGCGTACACAGCAATCCACTTGCGAGAAAAACAGGTCCTTTTTTTCTCAATCAGTAGCTGAGCGAACAATGACACAGCACTTTACACAAATATGACACAAATCTTACGAGGCAAATTTCCTTATTCGTGACAATCCCTTTGTATTGTTATCTTAATATCAATATTTAGAAAAGAAATATCTAGAGATTGTTACTGAAAAAACAGATAAAAACTGCAGTTTGCTTTGAATACAATGATTGGCAAAAACAAGAAAATGATAAGAAAGTAAACAAATTTCTTGGTGTACTATAATACGCTATGTTCCATCACCATAAGCAAAATTAATAATTAGCAAAGAGAACTCAAAAAAACAGGAGACAAAACAATCTTAAGCAAAGTACTTAAAGATGAAAAAAAAACTATTCGTTTCAGCCTGGTATAAAAACGTTCCAACAAATCTAGCTAAAAGGATTCGGATTCAGTTTTCGAGTGGTCATTGTACCTAAAGCAGAAAATAGTCTTATTTTGTAAATAAAGCTTATTGATAGTCATTGAAAGTTATTAAAGCACAAATCTATACATCTCAAATCGGCATAAGCTTCTGATTGTCTGTTAACAGAAGATTCTCATTTTGAATGAATTCGGATTGGAATAACAATTTATCTCCCATCTTCCACAAAACAAAAATATTTTGCTGAGTAAGCACTTGGGATCTTACTGTTATAAAAATATAGGCTACATCCCCTCGGAACTGATATATTTTTCTTCGCAGTTTGAATGATGCGATAAGTTTTGGTATTAAGAATTTGGATAAATTTTATTTGAGTTGAGTATTTTTGTTCAAGTTTTAGGGCGGAAAGTCTAACCTTTTACAACCAAAAAACTTATTGCATATTTTCTGTGCCTTACTTTCTAAAAACTATTTAGTAAGCTTTTCTTGATATTGCCATCAATATTGCATTGACCTTTTACCTCATTTGGACACCAAAAAATGTTAAATTGAACGGCAATATAGTCAACGGTTCAATTCTCTGCCCTACACTCACGTACAACAGGAAGTGACAGTTTTTTTCAATATCACATTACACTTGCCTTAACTTTGCGATACTTTTGCACTTTTTTGTTTTAGTGATCAATTTTGCTCTAACCTTGTGCCTCATTTGGATACCAAGACGCTTTGAGTGACGAGACAAATAGTATGCATGTTCATCCGACGCCATATTCTAGCATAACCCAGAAAGTGTCACTTTTCATTTGCTGAAGTGTTGACAAGGGGATCCAGGGGGTATCTTTGGTACCGGGCCCAAATATTTTTAGGAGGCTCGGATTTTTGAAATCGCCGTGCGCAATGCTACCAATGAATTAGGCCTAAGCTACCTATTTTATCTGTTAACAAGTGCTCAACCTATGTAATAAATTTTGTGACATGATGATTAATGTTTTTTTAATTTTGGTGCCAGAAATTTTGCTTAAATGTACCTTTTTAGAAAAATCGAGCCCCCCAAAATATTTCTTGGCCCCGTAGTCAGAAACATAAAATCTGGTTTCTGTAACTTTTAAGGCACATAATTTTCTAAACATAACATAATTTTAAGCCCCAAACCCCTAAATCTTAAACCCAGATATCCTATATGGATCAATCAATTTGTTTATGATCAGATTTTACAAATCATTTTAGATCAATTCTGTTATGTTTTGTTATCTTTTTTAAACAGAAAGATGGTGTTTTATTTATCGGTTATTGTGGACTGATAATGATGCATTGCATGCTATTCACATTTTGCTTTTTGACTGACTTTTAGTCTTATATTATTTCATTGACATAGTATTATAACTGTGCTTGATTTATTAACCCACATATAAAAATTTGATTATTTGAATAGTAAAGTAGCTAGGCAACAATGTCTTATTCGTATCAGAGTGGAGCTAAAAAACAAGCGCAAAAAGAAAAGCAATTTTTGAGCAATTATTCCAAAAACTCATCCATTTGTAATTGGATACAACCCGGCAACTCCAATTTACCAGATTCTTGTTAAAGGGGGCCCAGAATTAAATGTTGGTACCGGGCTCTGACTGTTCCTATAACTGCCCTGTCCATTTGTAAATGTTACAGCAAAAACATTCAATACCACAGAAAAAACAAATTAGCTTCACTCATTGCTGAACATGGGAGTGGCAACCAACGGTTTGGATGACAATATTGAAATTGAAACCCCAAAGCCTGTTGGTGTGTTCTTCCGCATGTAACATGGGGTTTTTCCAACAAGCCACACTGATTTTTAAATGTTTTTATCATACTCCGTTTGTGTGGCACAAACAAACAATATTTTTCTAAATTTATGAGACATCTAAATTTATAGAAGGCCAAAACTTGAAATTTCTAAATATGGTGATGCCTTACCAGCATTCTCAACTTCCCTCAATCCATACCAGGATCTTACATGCCAGCCATTCACGATCTTTTACACAAAATTAAATCTGTACTAGCCTAAGCATACGGTTGATAAGGGGCAGCAACCCGAAACAACGTTGTCCCGTGTTGCTATTCTGTGTTATACTGACTGTAATAGGCTGACATTATACTCATATGCTATTCCTGCATGTTGATTCTAGCGCAATGCGGTTGAGACATGTAAAGTGCCTATGTGATATACGAGGTCAAAACCGTTGCCTTCACATGAGATTTAAGCAGTAATGCAGCAATGGATTAATGGCATTATCTGAATTTGCCCAGATGGGCATATTTGGATTTTATGCGGGAAACACTGTAAATGGACTAGCCTACAATATGCTAATACAGATTTAATTTTGTGTGAAAGATCGTGAATGGCTGGCATGTGAGACCCTGGTATGAATCGAGGAAGGTTGAGAATGCTGGTGAGGCATCACCATATTTCGAAATTTTATGAGACACAACTTAAATTTTGAGAACTTTACCATTAGTTCTTAAAGAAAGTAACGTAGGCCTCAGCAATACAGATGGACAATTAGACACTTTACTCGCTTAAAGTACCGGAAAGTACTAGGAGTAAAAATTGTATAATGTAATGGAAAAAATTACATAAGTCCATATTTTGGTCACCCGGCAACACAGTGATATAGAAAATGATTTCACGATACCTGCAGTGCATAGAATTGTATTTACAAAAAAATCTATCATCATTCATTCCTTCGGTACTTCCATTAGATCGGTTGCATACACAAAATGGCGCACCGGCAAAGTGGACTTGTTTTTCTTTCATGGACTCAATTATATGATTTTATATTACAATAGAGGACTTTTTTTGCACTTTCCGCACAAGCTTCTATTTGAATAAAGCTTTAGTTATCGACCATTTCATATTACTCTTTTGCAAAGAATAAGTGAAAACTCTAACGTTTTCGTCTAGCTCTCATCAGGAGTTATCGCTAGAATGAAGCCTGGTGTCGATGGCGAGGTATTTATAGCGAACGAAGCTGGTGAGAATGGCGGAACGTTCTGATTGGTAGACAACCAGACGTTTCGTCGAGTCCGAATCAATGACGTAATTTTAATGTGTAGACGAATTCTTTTTGGCGGCAAAGCTCCGGTTTAAGCATTTTGATGAAAGTCGCTTCCAAGGTAGATAAATGAAAAAGTGTTCTTCCTTTAGCCAAAATAGAAAATTGGTTGTCATCATAGTGAGCGGCGCATTTTTTATTGTTGAGGAGGTGTTGTCCAATTGCCGAAGTACGGGTATGGTTGGATTGAGATAAGTCACAATTTGTTTGAGCTTGATTTCTTATTGCTTTGGGTATATGCTGTTTTATTCTATCCTGCAGTCTTTGAGATGTGCGGCCTACGTACCGACAATCACAGCGGCACACGTATTGGTAAACGACCATACTTTGTTGCTTGGTAGGCACGACATCTTTGCGGACCGTTGGAAGCATCTTTCTTGTGGAAAACGCTACACGAAGCTTTACTGCACCAAAACATGAGCTGACAGCAGTTTTGCATTGATTGCTGACAGCAGTAATCTTATTGGAACTCTTGTCCACCGAGCTTTGGAAATTTGTTCGCCTTCAAAATTACCCCAGGAAATAGATTTCATTCGATCGATTCTCTACTCCAATGGTTATCCAGAAAATGTAATTAATTCGAGAATAAAAAGGAAGATTGAACAGTTTAAATTACCGCCAAAAGAAGGACCGGAACAATGTCCAGTTTACCTTAAACTACCATGGATTGGCAATATCTCCACAAAATTTGAAAATCAATGCAAAACTGCTGTCAGCTCATGTTTTGGTGCAGTAAAGCTTCGTGTAGCGTTTTCCACAAGAAAGATGCTTCCAACGGTCCGCAAAGATGTCGTGCCTACCAAGCAACAAAGTATGGTCGTTTACCAATACGTGTGCCGCTGTGATTGTCGGTACGTAGGCCGCACATCTCAAAGACTGCAGGATAGAATAAAACAGCATATACCCAAAGCAATAAGAAATCAAGCTCAAACAAATTGTGACCTATCTCAATCCAACCATACCTGTACTTCGGCAATTGGACAACACCTCCTCAACAATAAAAAATGCGCCGCTCACTATGATGACAACCAATTTTCTATTTTGGCTAAAGGAAGAACACTTTTTCATTTATCTACCTTGGAAGCGACTTTCATCAAAATGCTTAAACCGGAGCTTTGCCGCCAAAAAGAATTCGTCTACACATTAAAATTACGTCATTGATTCGGACTCGACGAAACGTCTGGTTGTCTACCAATCAGAACGTTCCGCCATTCTCACCAGCTTCGTTCGCTATAAATACCTCGCCATCGACACCAGGCTTCATTCTAGCGATAACTCCTGATGAGAGCTAGACGAAAACGTTAGAGTTTTCACTTATTCTTTGCAAAAGAGTAATATGAAATGGTCGATAACTAAAGCTTTATTCAAATTTTGTACCACTTCTCATCTTTTCAAGTTTCTATTTGCCCTGAACTTTAAATTTCATTAGCTTTTTCTTAATTCAGTTCATTGGAAAATTATACAATCGATTACGCTCATAAGTTATCGTCAAAATTAATGACTGACATTTATAGCTCTTTTGTTTTGGCTACCTACCATTTGCTCGCAAATATAATTCCAAGATATTTGAATTGCTCCACGTATTTCAAAGTTTCTGCAAAAACCTGCAGATCTGCGTGATTACGTTTTATCTAGTTTTGGTTTATTTTCATCCCAGAACCATCACAACAAGCTGCAAAGCGATTGAGAGTATGTTGGAGTATTAAAGCAATATTTTCTTTTGTGTCTTTTTTTTAGTCTATTAATTAATTGCGTGGAGAGTTTCCTAAGGATTGAAACCAGTATCTGTAGTCTAACAACTTTCCAAATCCCTGTGGAATGAGGTAAGAATGCGTTGATTCTTCAAAATTATTTGAAATTACAGTAAACCAAATGTTAACTTTTTCGGTTACTACCTTAGGCTCATCGATTGAAATCATTCTGAGCAACACCATCCTTACCGACTCCAACTATGCTGATGACATAGCCCCTTTCTGACTGTCTGTTGATCATTTAGTCTTCACTCTCTGGATGAAATAGTTGGCAAAATCGGTCTTTGTATCAGCTGGCTATAAACAAAAGCTATGGTTAGTTTTCGTAAATGATCTAGTCTAGACATTATCACTATTGATGGTGAACCCACGGAATTTGTCAAGAAGTTGACATTCGTCAGCTCCGTTATTACACGTAATAGCTCCATTAATCATGAAATTTCAGTCAGATTAGGTAAAGCTGCCTCTGTCGTGAGGAATCGTTCTAACAACTTGCAGCGTTGCAAGACAATATCCACAAAAACAAAAATGAAACTATTTGTTGCACCGGTGATCACAATTCTTAAAAAATCCTTGATACACTTTGTAGGGGATTCTATGTTTGGAAGTGACTACCTTGTCTCTGTATCTCCAAAATGGAGATTAGCGTTCAACAAGCCAAAACAGCGTCGAACGTTTTTCACCTTAACAGCAAAAAAACAAATCTCAGCTATTTGTTGACATTAACGATAATCCTTTGCAATCTTTTCCTCCACCTGTATCTTGTCCTATTGTTAACCTTTATTTGTATAAGGGTCTGATTAAGTCCAGGGAGCAGTCACCTTGCGTACAGTTTTCCCAGCTTTAGTGTATTTCACTGCCAATATTGCGTATCCAACGGCTACTGAGAACTCAACACTTTCTCGGGAATACAACGCCATTAAAAACGTCTCGTATTGTGAGAAAATGCTTCGGTGGCACGTTAAAAGATAACTTTCTTTTTTACCAGTATCCAATTTGAGCGTTGCTTCTTGTTTTACGAGAACTACTGGAGTCAAGCTCCTGTTTCATTTTAAGATCCTTATTGCTTCAAGTAAGCGGTTTTGTCCACTGATATAAAAATGCTCATTTACCTATGCCGTACAGTTGCTACTAAAAAGAAAAACATTTTAATGATTGGTTTGGGTTACTGGACTGACCGAAAACAAAATTCAGAATAACAAAACAACACCACTTTGCTCTGCATCTTTATTCCCGACGCTGTATCTCATATCATTGCTTCTACCATGCTCAGCCTGAGATGCTCTTTGTATCGATCTCCAAACGGGGCTCAAGATCCACGTAATATTGATTGCAGCATCAAAAACGTCTAAAACGCAATTTATTTGAGGTGGTTTTGAATGTTTCCGCCATACACTTAAATTGGGTAAATTTTGTGGTTGCAATCTTTTCCGGTCTCGCCCTTCTCAGCTCTCGCCTGACCTAGATCTTGTCTTTTCTGGGTGGCACTTGGTTAAGATATATAATCTACTGTATTATTGAGTATTTAAATTGGCTATCGCAACCCCAACATTTTTTTCTGATTTACATTCAACATTTTTTCTGAAAGAATATACATGAAGTAGAAACCAAGAAATTATGGTGTAAATGTCTTTTGGCTGCGTGAAGCCACAACTGGTTTTACTATGAATAGCACAATATATTTAGGAATAGAATCTGGCTCAGCACCTCACTGAAATCTTGCAAACAGTGTGGTAGTAAATCTGTGCTATGTTTATTTTATTTGGTTGCCACATATACTTTGTCAAGGTATTTTATATCTTATAGTCTGGTTTGCATTTTATTTTATCAAAATCTTACATTGGTTGGAATAATTATTATTGCTAATCGACGTGAAGTACCATCGCAACTCAAATCAACAAGGGGAAGAGAGGTGGTAAGTACGGAAGCATTGAATGCCTACTTGAACAAAATTCTGCTGGTGTCATATGTCTCAAAATGAAACAGGAATGTTATCATAATGTCGTTTTCACAATCTTCCGTTTCAATTACTGACTGTCACAAGAAATCTACTACTATTATCGATTTTAACGCGCGATGGTGTAGTGGTTAGAGCGTCCGCTTCGCAGTCGGCAGACCTGGGGTTCATTTCCCTTTTCGAGTCATACCAAAAGACTTTAAAAAATGGTATTCACAGCTTCCCTGCATGGCGCTCAGCACATAAGGGATAGTGTGGAGAACAAGCCGGCAAGCTTGCTTGTTGTGTCCTTGGGCAAGGCACTTAACGGGATGCCTCCGTCTTTATGTGGCAGACAGATGGTGGGGCCAAGCAGTCTACCCGTCGTGGTGGCTCCAGTCTGACGAAAGACATGCAAACCGAGCATGAGCTCATGCGCGTGAATGAATGAGTCGATTTTAACAAGTGTAAAGGTGGAGTTGACACACTTGATGAAATCTGTAAAGAATTGAATTGCTTCAGGAAAACAAACCGCTGGTCAATGGCTATCAATTACAGTTTGATAAATATTGTCACTAGCAACGCATGTATTCTAATGAGAAACACTGTGAAAAGTGACAAAAAACAGATTCTCTTAATCAAGTAAGTTTTCAGTTTGCCTAGCCATACAACAAAAATGTGAAATTGACTGGAAAAACTAAATTACTTGCCAAAAAGACGAGGTATATTCATGCTACTTCAAATACTTTAAATCAAATGGGGAAGATGTTGTACAAACGGGGAAGATGTAGATAGGGAAAACATACACGATAAGCATGTAGCCTATCACTTGCAATTGACGGATTTGCTCAAGACACAGCAAACTTCGAAAGAACCAATATTGCTTGGAATGCTAAAAAATTTGTTGTTGTGATGCATATTTTTGTGTTTTAGCGCTTGAAATGCTTATTGCCAAATTTTGTTTGTTAAGATTAGACTGTTTACGGAAAAGAGCTAAGACAACTATGTTTTGGTAGAAAGCAGATTCACAATTTGACATTTAGAAATGTTTGGTTAAGATTTTGTCAGCATCAAATCATCTTAACTTACAACTTTACTTTGAAAGCAGCGCGTTAGTATAGAAAAATACAAGGATATGTCATGGTGACAAATTGTCAACATTTGTGCCGATTAAGTTACTTAAAAATCCTGCGTTAATAAGGGTTAAGTGAAGTGGTAGCTAATGAACCTTGGCGAATCTCCCACCCCACCCTCGTCTTCAAACTTCTTATCCCCCGTCTGCCCATTTTGTATCTTCTCCCTCTGCCCCCTCACCGCCGTTCCTTGCTGATGGCTGTCCTTCTACGCCTCCTACCTCCTCTCCCCTCTGACTCTCTCAGGGCTCTTCAATAGAATGCTGGGGGTCTTCGAGTCAGGAACACTGAACTACTTCGCTTTCTTTCGTCCTCCCATTTTGTCGACCTTATCTGTATTCAGGAATCCAATCCTTAAGGTAGCTCACATATGCAAAAAATGAAAAAACAAAAAAAAAATAAATTTTTTGATTTAGGGGATTGCCGAAAGTTCAGTCCTAGTAGAACAAGTGTGCAAAGTTTCAGGTAGGAATATTCAGATCTTCAGGGTGAAACGGCTCTTCAAAGAGAGGCACCCACGTCAGATTTCCTTAGCAACGCCCATAGCAACCACGTAAAACTGTTCTATTAAAAAGCATGGACAGTGCAAAGCAACGAAGAAAAAACTCTAAGAGCAATCAAGATGGGCTACCAAGACGAGAAACAAGAAGATGGCACATTTTATGCCAAAGGGAGTTTTTACCAACTTTCAGATACAATTTATATGGGATTTCATGACTGTTTTTCTAAAAATGTCTTTTTTTCAAAATATAAAAAATTGACATTCGGATTGCTTCAAATATGAATTTCTCTGTTAGTTTTGGTCATATCTTTATGAAATTTTTACTTTGTGTTTCTGTCATGTATATGGAGGGATCCAAGTCAGGATTTTTTGATATATGCAATAGATTTTAAGATATGTAAGTTTAAATCATTCTGCTTAAAAAAAAATCTTGCTAAAAGGGAAAAACAAGGCTAACTTTACTTGGTGTCATTCTTTTCAAAAACTGTGACTCAGATCTCTAGCCCTACAAGTTGTGAACATGTAGTGAAAATTTCATTCAATTCTGTTGTGTGGTTGTATAGATATTTATGTTTAAAAAATTGTCATAGCGCTACCTAGTGTTAAAAATATTTTTTAAAATAAGCTTTCTGAAAAAAAAAAATTTGTGATTTTTATTCAACTCGGCTAGTAGATCATTTTGATACCAAACAAGTGATAATATGTGATAAAATAAGCATTTTAGATTTTGCATATGTGAGCTACCTTAACTCATCTTCCTCTTTTCAGATTCCAGGATTCTCTGCTCTGCGTTCTGATCCC
Organism: Trididemnum clinides; assembly: GCA_963675345.1. Taxonomy (NCBI): domain Eukaryota; kingdom Metazoa; phylum Chordata; class Ascidiacea; order Aplousobranchia; family Didemnidae; genus Trididemnum; species Trididemnum clinides. The sequence goes on from OY776293.1 coordinate 29,555,618, forward strand.
ACCCACTCCCGGTCTGACATTTTCTATGGGCACGCTAGCGGTGGCGTCATCATTTTTGTCAGGCAGGGCTTATCCTTCTCTAAGCTTTCTACCTCCTCTCTTTCTTGGCTTGATTCCTACTCTGATTATGTAAGGATCAACATCTCTCTTAACAACTCCTCCTCGCTTTCATTTTCTAATGTGTACGCTCCCCCACCTATTCGCTCTTCTCCAACAGATGGCAGAACCAACTCGTTCTCTCCTTCCTCTCTTTCCTCCTCCAGAAATCTCTTCATTCTGGGGGACTTCAATTGCCATCACTCCCTCTTGGACTCAAGAGATACTGCCGACACCCACGGAAGGAAGTATTTGACTGGATCATCTCCTCTGACCTCCTCTCTTTCAATGACCCTGACACATTCACTCTTCTACATCGCTCCTCTGGCAGTCGCTCCTCCTCTGACATATCCTTTGCTCTCTCCTCTCTTGCTCTTTCTTGCTTCTGGGAGGTGCTTCAGGACCTGGGTTCTGATCATCTACCAATTCTTCTATTTGTTCCTCTCTCCTCGATCTTTCGCGTCAACGAGCGTCTCCCTTCCTTCAACTTTCAGAAAGATTGCTGGGATGACTTTGCCTCCTACATTGACTCTCACTGTTCTTCAGCAGAGGAATACTCGTCTCTTTCCCTTTCCTCTGCTGCTGCTCTCTTTACCTCTCTGGAACTGAATACGGCCAAATCTTTCATTCCTTTCGGCCGCATCAAACGCTATTCTAAAGCCTTGTGGTCTGCTGAGACGGAAGATGCGGTTGGTGAAAGACGCAAGGTGTTCGCTACTGCTCACAGAAGTGATGAAGATCGCCAGGTTTATATCTCCGCTTCTCGACACGCCTCGTCAGTCATCGCCAAGGCCAAGGCTGAGGCATGGCAGACGACTTGCTTTTTTCTTTTACCCAAATCTAACCCACTAACTGTATACTCTCTTCTTTTCTTTGCTCTATCGCTGGCTTTCCTTCTTGGTCTTCGTCCTCTCCTAATTTCCCAAACTGTTCTTCTCCCAAGGAATCGGCTTCGGTCCATACCGCTTATCTGAGATCCCACTTTTCCGTTTCTCAGCCAAAGACCCTGCGTAGCAGAGCCAGGGGCTACCTCTCTGAGCTTCGTCGAGCCACGTGCCCTGATGAGTCTCACTCGTCCTTCTGCTCTTCCTTTTTAACCGGATGACTTTCTTGCGGCTGCCTCCAACCTCTCCTCGTCCACTGCCACTGGCCCAGACAACGTTGCCTATCCCAAACTAAATCACCTTCCTCGCTCTGGCATAGATTTTTGTCTTCACATCTTCAATCTTTCCTGGACTTTGCATTCCTTTCCTTCTATCCGGAAAATATTTTCTATTATTCCCATCCACAAGATGGGAAAGCCTCTCGACACTCCTGCTTCCTTCCGATCTATGTCTCTCATTTCCTGCGTATTAAAGCTGTTTGATCGCATCATATTATCCTATCTACTCTAATTTCCGGAATTTAATTCCATTCTCTCTCCCCACCAGGCCGGTTTCCGCCCTGGACAGTCTACTCTAGATCAAATTCTATTCTCCTCTTAGTCTATTTCGGATGGGTTTAACAAGCCCAGGCCGGGCTCTCGGACGATCCTCGCTACTATTGATTTCTCCAAAGCTGTCGGTTCTGTCTGGCATCCCGCTCTTTTCCACAAACTCATTTCGGCTGGCCTCCCTCCTTGCTTTGCTCGTTGCAATCAATCTTTCCTCTCTGATAGGCACGCTTGAGTGGCTTATCAAAATTTCAAAAATCGCTCCTTTCGAATCAATCGAGGTGTTCCGCAAGAATCCGTTTTTGGCCCTGTGCTTTCTCTCTCTTTATCAATGGCCTTCCGACTTCTCTATCTTCTTCCGTCAACTGCTCTCTTTACGCTGACGATCTGCCCATTTGGTCCTTCTCCCCCTCGGTCTCCACTGTGGTGGATGCCACACAAGGAGCTCTGTTTCGATTGGAGCGCTGATTTGAATATTGGTGTCATCCTCTTAATCCGAGCAAATTTGAGGCATCCTTCTTCTCAGTGGATCCCCACCAAACTGACCTCCGGCCCAATCTCTTCCTACTCGGCTCCCGCCTCCGTTTCAACCCCACTCCAACTTTTCTCAGGATCACCGTCGACCGCACTCTTTCCTTTTCTAAACATGTATCTTTGTTGAAGGCCAAGTTCTTCCCATGTCTTATGACCTTACGCTGTATCTCTGCTTCCTCATGGGGCATCTCTAAGGAGTTCCTCTCTCTTCTGTGCAAAGCTTTTTTTCAGCCCCTTCTCACGTATGCTTCATTCGAATGGTTTGTTTACTTAAGTGTTACCAATTTCATCAAACTGGAATGCTCCACCGAGTGGCTAGTCGCGCCATCACCGGCTGCCCCTTGTCCTCTTTTATCCCACTTCTTCTCTCCAAGGCTTCTCTACCTCCCTTACGAGTCATCCTGACTCATTTCAATCTTTCATCGTACGAGCGGGCTCTTCGTCTTCCAACCTCCTTTCCCATTTCAGGTTTGGCCAGACTTGGAGTGAAACCAAGACTCTGCAGATCTTGCTGGAGAGCTTTTGCGTCCACTCACCCGCTCATGCTTCCTTCTACTTGTTCTAGGGAAGTTCTTCTTGCTTGCTTACTTTTTCTTCGTTGGAATCTGCCTTACTTCACCATGGAGTCCACCCTTTCCTCTTCATGCTCCCGCTCTGATTCTTCTCTCTCACCAAGGTACGGCTCTCGCCCTCCTTGACTCTCTCCCCCACATGATCTGGTACTCTGGACTCACGGCTCTGTTCCTTTTCCTTCTGGCAAGAGCGGCTCTGGCGTACTTGCCAACTGCTCTCTCTGTGGCAATGAGGCCACTCTTTTCTTTTCGGCAGGCCCAGTATGCTCAAGTTTTTCCGCTAAAGCTTGCGCCATTCTGCACGCTCTTTGCTGGTCTTGGCAGCACCAACAAGTTTTTCATTTCTCTTCTCCTCCTATTCGACTCTCGCTCTGTCTTTGCCACCCTTTCCTCTCCTCCATCTTTCTTTTTACCACAAACTCTCTGCCAGAAACCGTCTTATTTCTTCTCTTGTTCTATCAGGCTACAATGGGTCCCCGGACACTTGTTTCTCCCGAGGAACGATGCGGCTGATGAGCTGGTCAGACGGGGAGCGCTACTTGCCCCCTCTGCAATCTCTTGTTGTCTCTCTCTCTCGTATCCACTTTGGTCTTATCTCGGACTGGAGGCGTAGTGTCTCATCGAAAGTCTTTGACACACAGGTTCCCTGGATTTCCACCGAGGAACATGTGCTCCCTCGTCATGCTCGCTGTGTTCTCTCTCGTCTACGCTGTAACGGACGCAGCTTTCTGTTAATTTCTTATCTCTCTAGGATTGGCAGAATCGAGACTTTTCCTGCAGCGCCTGCACACACTCGTGCCAGGATCTCTCTCATCTCATTCTGCACTGCCCAGCTACAGATTCTTTGCGGTGCTCCCTCTTTGGCAACTTTCTGTCTCTCTACGACCTTTGGTCCAGGCCTTGGGGAGTTGCCCGGCTTCTGGGGCTCCATGGTTCTCCGCCATGCTTTCATCTCTAGAAAGGGGTCGTGTAATTAAAAACAACAACAACAACCTTGGCGAGATGACATTGCGACACTTCCACATCGGCAAGATATTAGAGTGTTTACGAGCATCCAACGAATGAATTGAATTGAATTGTGGATTGGAAATCATTTGATCTGTTGATTGAAAATGATAATGCTTTTCTTATGACAGCTCTTGAAGAAAAGGGTAGGAATGACCTGTAGCGACCCGCGAGCAATATTGACTCCCTTAGATTGGCTAGCTTGTGATGGTGCCACGGGTGCCAACTTTTTTTCATAAAAATATCTAGAAGCGCTTGAAAATACATCTAAAAATATCTAGGTTTTGTACCCAACTATCGATGATTATATCAAATAATAAAAGCATTTAGTTAAATAATGCCAATCAACAATTGATACAATTATATAATACAGAATAAAAAAAAATGTTTACATTTAATCATCTTCATCTTGAAAAAGTGTTTCGTCATCTTCAAATGCCAGAGACGCTATAGATGGACCAGGTCGATCTGATGTACTTGTAGAGGCTTCACCGATAGGTGTGCTATATGCTGTAAGTGTACCGATACTTTTCAATACATTGGGTGCCAACTGATAAGAGTGGCAGCACTTTTCTTTTCTTAGTAGTGCAAATCTTACAGTCAGTATGGCATGGAACAATTCCAGTTTCATAGAATTTCTTAACTTAGATTTAACTATGTTCATAGAAATGAAAACACGTTCTATATCAGCATTTGAGTGAGGGATAACTGGGGAAGAGATTGCTAAATTTTACAATTCTTCAAAAGGATTATTTTCGGCAGCATCTTTATATAGTTTTACTTCTCCCCAAAAAGCTTCTGTGTTTTCTTTGTCTTGCCAATCTATTAAATTAATTTTATTTAGCTGATACTCAGCACTTGCAATTATTTTATCACTAGCGCCTAAATACTTCATAACATTACAAAATGCAGGTATATCTTTTACTGGTTGCAGCACATTATTGACGGAGAAGAAGCTGATATTTTTCAAAGTTGCAATGTTGTCGGGAAGCCTCTATTGCATTGTTTGAAAAGTGCTAACAAAAATCTTCGGCACGTTTTTCTCATATCAATTTCTTCAGACTTTGTTATATGTTTGTTTGCAATTAGACTTTTAACTTTTTTTTCGAATCTGTAGCCCAGGTATGGTTTGGTGTTCGAATATTTTTAAACGTTGTTAACTAAACATTACATCTGCTGGTAGGAAGCACTAATGTTTTTCCAATGGTTTTGAGTAGCGTAACAAGCTGATCCAATAATTTTAAATGGTCAATAGTTTTGGATTCAAACATTTCATTCACTCTTTGCACATCAAACAAAATAGGTAGCAAGAATAAAAAGTAGGCTAAATGCTTTTCATCAGCATACATCCTGTAAAGCACTTCAGATGTGTAATCATCTTTATTATTTCTCACTATACTAAAATGAGTTTTTCATTTCTAACCATTGCTGCACAACTCGTTCGACTGCATGATGAATTGACAACCATCTAGTTGCACAATTTTTTGAAATTTTCAATGGATTGGCACCATCATTTATAGTCTGATACAGCTGCTTGTACAATTGTTGGCAACGAAATGAATGCGAAAACCATCTGTTAGTTTCAGCTATAAGAAATTCCAGTTCTTTTGTCAACGTTTCACGTGAAGCTTGTGAAACGGCCAGTTATAATGGATGGCAAAGACACTTTATTAGTATTAAATGAGACAACTTTACTTTCAGTTTTGCATAGACTCCATTGTTGACTCTGACCATTACACTTGCATTATCTGTTCCTATTGCAAGCAGATTTTGTAAATTTAACTTCATCTTAGCCAACAGCAGTTTTAATGCGTTAACAATTGCTTCAGCATCACATTGATCTAGTTCTACCTGTCCAAGATAAGTAGAAATAACTTTACTTTGTTGGGTACTATGATAAATGATAGACACACCAAGTAGCTTAGAAGCTGCTATGTCGTTGCTTTGATCAAGCAGCAAGCTGAACTTGCCAGCCCCAACATCGTCGCGCAAGTCTTTTTCAAAGTGATCACAAAGAATATTCTTAATTATATTAGTGCATTTAGTGCGGTGCATTTGAACGTCATTTAAGCATTTACTGTCTTTAATAATTAATTTACACAGATCTACAAAATGGTCACAATTTTTAATTGCACAGTGAGAAGTTACAAACATAGCAATAGCAGCTTCAATTTGAGATGAATCATTACATTTCACCTTAAAGCAATCAAGGGTGTTAATCTGTGTAGGAAGATATGTTTTGTGTTTCTTCGTTTCACAATGAAGTTTAAAATCTTGATATTTTGCTTTTATTGTGCTTTTACAGAATTTGCAGTATGCTTTAGTATCATCACCAATCACTGGCATGAGCCATATTTTAAACTGTGACTCGTTTGACCACTTGTTTCTGAATTTTTGAGCATATTGATTTGCTTTCTTCATAGTGAAGGGTGATTATCTAACAATGTAAGGACACAAGTAGAAATACTGCTGCAATAAAAAAATAAATAAATATTTAGAACGCATTTGATTTACTTTGTACAAACAAAGAACAAGACAGTCATGCAGGAATTATCAAATCTAAATATGCAGCAAAATATACGTAGTATCACAATAAAATTACCTTCCAAACAGTTTCCATACATAAATTATCTGTCAAATGTAAATGATAATGTAAACTATATAATAACAGTATGGAGAACAGTATTGTATTACTAAACATTAATCAATAAAGTGCACCACCTACAAACACAATATCAGCTCAACTGCAACTAGCTGACGCCTGTTTGATTTACGATTAGACGGTTACCTACGACCACGTTTGTGGTTGTAAACTCCAATCAAAATAATTGCGTTTTGGCAACCATTGCTATTTATAAGACTTTTTACATGTATATAAGGTGATATTTTGTATCAATTGTTGTAAGGCGATAAATAGCTAGAATATATCTAAATCGTAATACAAAACATCTAAATTTATATCCAATATCTAGACGGTACTTTTCAATATCTAGGCAGTGTCAAAAATATTTAAATTGGCAGCCCTGGATGGTGCAACTCCGCTGGAGAAAGAGTACGTGAAGATTTGTTGCGTTCAGTCGTGTGTAGATCTAGATGTTGAGACGCTTCTGAGCCCTAAAATTGTGTCTCGTGACGATCGTATACAGGAACTTGAAAAAGCTTTTGGGGATGTGAATTTGCAGTATACTGCATTGAATAGCTGACGTAGTGATAGGAAGGTAAAAAAAATTTGCAGAGACTCCCACCATAATTAAGAATTCTTGGCTTTAGATACTAATTCCGATGAAGACAGGTGTTGAGATGATGCTTAGAAATTTAGTGTTGGTCCGGAATCGTTTACACAGCCTTAGAAGAATGGCTATGAACGATGAAGACTTGCGTGCTTGACCCACAAAATAATTTTGTGAGCTACAGGATTCGAATTATATTGAGCCGCTTGATGATGGTTACGTTGTGGGAAATTCAATATGGCACCTGTCGTATTTTGTGACTTTTTTAAACCATAAAGCGAAACGTTTGTGATTGTAGAGCTGATTTAATGGAGTTTACATAAATGATTTTATTGAAGCTGAACCGAATTTGTGAAATTCTTTGGCGGATAATTTATCAAAATTTTGATTAAGAAAATTCGGAATGACAGCGGATTTGACTAAGTGCTTTTTTTAAATTGGTTTGCCTAAAGAGCAGTGCAACTTGCCTTGGATTTTGTTGTTTGAAAATGATGACGTTGGCAAGCAAAAGATTGTTTCGTTTCGATTCACACGTCATCCTTGGGTTGATGAAAGCAGTCCTTTTATTGCTAGTTGACAATTCAAAAAACGTTGGATGACAATGCTACATTAGAGGATGCGACTTGACCCGGGATACTATGAGAAACAATATGTACATAGATGACGTAATATTTAGTGCTCAAAGCTTAATCAAGGCTGAAATCATTGCGCAGGAGGCCATAGATTGTTTGATAGTCGTGGTTTTAAATTGGTGCAATGGAGTGCGAATCGACAGGCACTTTTTGTTTTGGCAGATTTGGATAAGTTAATTTTAATTTTTGGAATGCGTGTTATTGACTTGTCTCGAGTGTGGGGTTGATTTACTTGTTGCTAAAGCAATAGAATGTGTCTGAGAGACAGGAGAAGACCGTTTGCGAATTGTGAGTTTGTTGACATTTTCAAAAAAGTTCATTTGTTTGGCCAAGTTTTCAGTCAATTTGGTGTATCCTTTGATCCTTTAGGAAGTTTCTTGCTTTGCTTCGTTAAGGCAAAGTTGATGCCACAGCGTTTTGCTATAGAAAAATATGGATGGAACGATAAAGTGTCAGAGTCCATGATTAAGAAGTGGAAGGTATAGTTTCTGTAGCAAAACTTGTTGTTGGATATTTTTCTAGTTAGGTATTGTTTTGAAGATGCGACTTCCGTGTGTCCGCAGCATAACATGATTTATCGATTGCACTGTTTTTGGATGCTTATGGTTCAGTAGTGTACATTAGTAAAAATGCAAACGAAATCACTACTAAGTCAATTGTTTTTGGCAGGAGTAGTGGTCTTAGAGCATCAAAAAGATCTTGGCCTGTTGCATGTAAGGAGATGGTGGCTACTGGGAAAACCATTGAATCGTCTAAGCAGGCTCTTGATGCTTTTGGATTGCCCAACTGTAAACAATGTTGTTGATGTGATTTACGTAGCGGTTTGCAGTGGACAAAAAAAAGTTACTCTTGTACAGATTTATTTCATGTCAGATTTAAAAAATTTGTTGTATTTTGAGCATTAGAGTTAGAGTTATTGTTCCAAAAGTTTGAACCCTGTTGATGTTGCAACTCGTCCTAATGGTGTTAAGAAACTTGAGGTACGAGAATGGTGGTTTGATTAAGTTCTTAAAACAGAGTAGGAACCTGAGAACCCGTGCGCTTCGGTGAATCAAGTTGCGTGTTCGCAAGACAATGCAAATCTGTGCTTCAGAGTGAAAATTCTGTACGATAATTTGATTAAATCTGCCATCTTTTTATTTCCTGACGAAACGGGTGTAATATCCGTCTGCTTTTGTTGAGTACCTTTGTTGCGAAGTTAACAAGCGAGAATTTGTGCGACTAAAATTGGACACCAGTGATTTGGATAAAGCTTTGAGTAAAATTGTGGCTTTTGAATAATAAAATATTACGGCCAGGCATTGCTTTTGCTGAGAAGCGGCTACCCTGATGCACTGATAAGGGCTACTGTTAAGTGTAGTACTTGTGGTTTTGGTAAAAATAAGCGATGGCTTTAGGAATTGCTTTCTCTGAGCTGGACTTGACAGCGTGTGGATAATGATGATCTATTGCATGTCGAGATTGGTTTAAGCACCTCACCTGTGTTGACGGAGAAAATAAAACATCTCGTCCTTCTTCCTTCTGGGAGTGCCCGGTTGATGTTAGTGATGTTGCAATGCCATGTTGACAGCTCACTTGTGGAAGTGCAGCTTACACTTCTCTACCCTTAGAGAAAATTTTGGATTATGAATGAATATACATCTATCAAGCGTTATATAAGTGAGTGTGAGCTTTGCTCCCTAGAAATGACTAAGCCACTTTGGCAATTGATGGCTGACCTGCCTGCGGCTAGATCGTCTTCTTGTCAAAAAGCCTTTGCCATCAATGGTCTCGATTATTTCCGGCACATAAACTATGTGGAGGGCCGAGGCTCTAAAAAAGCCTGGGTACTGTTGATGGCATGCATGACATCTGGAGCTCTATGTGGATATTGTCACCTCCCTGACAATGAAGAACTTCTTAATGGCATTTAGTAGGTTTAAAGATGTCCTAAGATGATAAGAAGTCATTTACTCAGGAAAAGGCTCTTCATTCCAAACAGCATCAAAGGCACTTTGATTTTTAAAATCTTCAAAGCTCAAAAACTATTCGGATAAAGGGAATAAGATAGGAATTCATCCGCTGCTATCCTCCATGTCAGAATTAATTTTTCGGGGGCCAAAGCTGCAATAACCGGCTGTGATTTTTAAAGCTATCTGTAAAAGGTGGACCATATTTTTCGGGATATAGCACAAATCGTGTCTGTCGGGGGCCAGAATTATTATAGTAATTGACAAAATCTAAACGTCGTAAACCCCCTGATTTTATTTTTATTTAATTCATGTTTTGACTTTCTTCATTGTGTTTATTGTGCTTTAATTGCTAACCAAGCAATTTTTGTTTGATTTTTATGTGTGTGTTTTAAAATGCAGCGTTTTACTTAGCGCGATGGAAGTGATATACTATGAATCACTTCAGCTATTTTTATGTTATTTCCTGAGGAACGGCGTATGGAATTAAGTACCTTTAAAAAATTTGCGTAGGGGCCCTTACGTCAAAATTACAAAAATGGTGTTTAAAAATTGCTACCTTTACAGAGTTTTAATTTAGAACTATGGAAATTAATTCAAACGGATATATATTACGTTTCATTTTGCTAAATTAGGTCTGCTTATTATTTCAATTATTTCACTCGAGTAAAAAGTAACTTTACTGCTGGAAATAAGATTTCAATTTTTTGAACATAACTTATGCGAAGACACTGATTACCAGTTTTTTTATTGTGAAACTGACTTACTATTTGTTTTTAATCTAAGGTCCTTTGACTGCAGACAATCTTTAAATAACAAAATTATCACTATATTGTCAGTTGTTTACATTTTTTTAAATGCTTGTTGTCTTTGTACGCTGCTGCTCAACCTTTTTTATGAGCTAACGGCCATGTGGTTTGATGTTTTATAAAATTGTTGGTTGTTAAAATTACTGATTCATTTTTTTAAAATTAGCTGCTGTATAGTAAAGATGATTTTGAAGATTGCGATCATACATTTGATTTGGGTAAATTTTATGGTTGCAATTTTTTTTGGATGTCCTTACCTTTTCTGAATGGTTCTTTGTTAGGATATGTGGTCGATCATTGAGAAAATCGATAATTTGGTCGATAATTTGGCTGCTGCAGCCCAACTTTTTCTGAATTGCATTTGAATTGTTATTTGATCACTTTCTCAAAATAATTTTTTGGTAATTTTCTGCACGTTGGTAAAAGAAAAAATGGAGAAAACTTGGAATAGCTTCTTTGCAAGAATTGAGGAGTGAAAATTGTGGTAGTCACAGGCAGTCCCGTAGCACTCCAACTTCGGGCCCCCCCAAAGTAAGCGCAAGAGCCCCTGCGCACAGGTCATATCACTTTAGAGGTGTAAAATTGAAAAGCTGCATTAAGAAAATACACCACAATTTGTACATAAGTAAACAGGCTAATGTCAGAATAAAGCATGCCGATACCGAAGGTGCAAGTCATAAAAAATTCGGCACCGATGCCAGAGTTCAGTAGGACATTTATGCAGACACTGCGAAACGAAAGCAATGACACTGAAAAACATGAAAAAGTTATAAAAACACAGTATCATTTAAATAGTCTGGAGCGAACCTTTTTGTTCGCAAATGCTGTTATGACATTGTCATAATCAAGAGATCGGGCGCAGTCATTTTCGATTGACAACATGGCTAATGAAGATAGTCTACTGTCTGTCATAGACGTTCTATTAAAAGTTTTGATCAGCTTCAATTTGCTGAAGCTTCTTTCAGCGCTGGCAACAGTCACGGGGCAAGTTAGTAAGATTCGAAGTGCGATGTACACATTCGGATACAATTCAAATAAATGAGTCTTTAGAAGATAGTTCAGAAAGTCTTGAGCCGTATTGAGATTGCGTTTTTTTTGTAAAATTAAAACAAACCGCTGTAGCTCAGCGCTCATTTTATCAGAATCAATGTCACCGAACTTTTTTTGGAACTCTTTACAGCAAGTAAGAAGAGCATTTTCTTGTTGCACAAGCAAAAGTTTGTCTCGTGTGTACAAAAACGAAAAGGCGGAAGAAACCTCACGTAACAAATTAAAGCGCTCCTTTATTGACATAATAGCCTGGTCTACTAATGGATAGAAAAAGTTGCTTTTAAATTTCAGTTCAGGAGTAGCTCGTTGTTCCTCTTCACCTTAGTAATCAAACAATCTTCTTTTCTTTCCACTTCTTGACGGAGGTAAAGAAGGATCAATATCCAATTCCTGTGCTATTTCAACAGCAGATGTTGCGGCACTGTCATAACCCGTTGTGCGATAGTTTTGCAAAAACTTTTCAGTTGCCTGGATTTCCGTTTCCATTGTATGAAGGGAGACTCCATACGATTGAAGAATCTTGCTTGCTTTATTGACTTGGAATAGGATATCATACCAAATAAACACCGACAAAAGAAAACTCCATTTTGATAAATGAGCTATCAACGATTTTGTTTCTGAGGCAGCTCTTCCATCTTTTCTTTCTATGGAAATGGCTTCCAAGTCTTTCAGTGCCAGCAACACCTCTTTTAAATTGTATCGAAGAGGTTTGATGCATTTAATTCTGCTTTCCCAACGAGTATCAGATTGTGACTTTATGGACAGCTCCACATGTTTCTTCAAAATTTCCCAACGCTGAGCAGAGGAAGAAAACAGCACATACAACCTTGTAAGTACTCCAAAAAATGTCAATGCTTCCGTCGATCAATTAGCACTGTCAACAACAACTAAGTTAAGGGTATGGTTTGCACAGGGCACGTAAACAGCTTTGGGATTGATGTCTAGCATTCTTGCTTGGACCCCAGAATGTTTTGCTTTCATGTTAGCACCATTATCATATGACTGACCTCGACAATCAGACAATTCGAGTTGCAGTTCGGTCGCTTTTTCTAAGAAAGCGTCCAACAAGCCTTTCCCAGTACTGTCACTTATTCTCAATTGGCAAAAAAATGTTTCTTTAACAACAGCAGCTTCTTCATTACATAGTACATAACGCAGAATGACAGACATTTGTTCATGATGTGACATATCTGGAGTGCAGTCCAAAATTATAGAAAAATATTTTGCCAATTTCAATTGCTGTAAATTTTCAACTTCTGTCGCTAGCAATTCAATTAGTTCATTTTGTATGGTAGGACTCAAATAGTGATCTTTAGTGTTTTTATTCTTGATTCTGTCTTGAAGCTCTTTTAGGATCGGATCACTTCTTGCCAAAAGCTCAAATATAACCAGAAAATTTCCATTGTGAGGAGATCCTAAGACTTCTTCAGATCCTCTAAAAGCAAGATTCCTTTCCGATAGAAACAAGGCAATGTCGATAAGTCTCTCTAAAACATTTCTCCAAAAACGTCTTTCATTGAAAAAAATATTCATCTCGCGTTTGTCGATAGTGGATGAATTTCTTATCTCTTCAGCTAGCAACATCCATTGACTGCAGCATTCTTGGTGGGAAATGCCGTTTTCATGGTCTTTCAGTTTTTTCGAAAAACCCTCCCATGTATTTATACCACTACAAAAGGGGCTTAGTGTTTTTCCAAATAGCTTACAACAAAAGCAAAAAACTTGATCTGATTCCCCAGAATAAACTAGCCACGACCGTGAAACACTTTCACCATTAGGTAACACACGTTTATAATGGTTGGAGGAAAAACGTCGCCTTGGAGTTGTGTTATTATATGGAAAATTCATTATTAGTTGATGTGGTCCACGCTTTACTATATCACATCGTTGAGCATCAGAAATACTTTCAGGCCATTTACATGGGTCATCAGGGATAGGGGTAAATTGAGATTCAGTTATTTTTGATATTGAAGGTTGCGTATTGGCAGGTAAATCATAACTTACATTTTCTGGAAATTCACAATCACTTTGATGCTGATCGTCATAGTCTTCTTTTTCTTGTACACTATAGTTTTCTTCATCCCTCTCGGTACTAGTGCCAGGTCTACTCTGCTCAGTAATCTTGAAAAAATCTGTCATCTTGGGCAATTTCGCTACAGCATCTCGAGCAGTGGCTACTTCTTTTCTCTTTTGAGCACCACTTTTTGAACGTTTCATTCTATACAATGTCAATAAAATACTTCATCTGCACTCTGCAGTGTATATATATTGTCCCGGTATTTATAGCCAAACAGAATTCCAGACCATTCTATAATTGTTGCGTAACAACGGCATTGTAACGTCAATCGAATATTCAAGATTCTACCAGGAAATCAATCGAAATATTCTAGATTCTGCGAGATAAAATGACCTAGCATTCACTTATGATGTCACAAGCCAATTTCTTCCTACAGTTTAAATCGGTTGTAAACAAGTCTGCTGAACTGAAAATAGTCACGTAGCCAAAAAGCAATTTCAGACTAACTTGGGCCCCCAAAGTTGGCCTGGGCCCCCCCCAATTGAGGGGTTTGGGGGGCGGCTGCTACGTCTCTGCGTGAAGTACTATTTCTGTGAATACATTATTCAGTTTTCAAAGCGGTTTAAGGCGTTTTTAGTGGAAGCCAATCTTTTCCAAGTTTTATTAAGTTGCAGTCAGACCTAATTATCCGAGCGATTATCACGCGTCGCCTCAATTTTAAAAGAATTTTTAAATTGAGATAGAACCGAAAGTTCTATTAATAATATTATCATATATTAAAACGCGACAGCAATTTTGCTAAAAAAGTTACCAACAAACTAAACGTCTATGTGCAAAATATGAGCTAAGAACGTAATACATAATAAATCGACGCGATGTTAGTAGTTGCAGCGTTTACTTCGCAGCCTGTCGCCTTTATTTTACTTGTCTATTCATGTTAAAGACTTTAAAAATGATGTGCACCAATATTCTGCTTGAATTTCAGCAATAAATGTAAAGTAAAAGGAGATAAATAAAACTGAGTTTACTTAATCGTGATTATAAAAGTGCAACGGCCTCGTGCAAAGATATGAATACGTAGTCATAGTTGGCGCTAGAACAATAATAGTAATAGCAAGCATTTCTTATGTGTACCAATGACGTAATATAATAGCAATTATTATGCGTTGGTAGATCAAACAATATCAAGTGATCTCAAATCACAGAGCTCAATGTTACTACTTTTCTAGAAAAAATAAACAATGCCAACCACGTTATGTTATTTTATTCTTTTTTGGTTCACTGTTGCCATCTGCTGTCAATTCATTTAGTTTGTTGCCGCCTCTAAATGGTATGAAGCGCGTTTGTTTTGCGTAATTGCTTTGAAGCGTTTGGCCATTTTGCTATTTTGCCACATTTGCAACATTGATTGCATTACATGCATAATGCACCAGATCAATTGCATTTATTGTTAGGTTTTGCTGCACCAAGTTAAAATTGGAAGCAAAATAGTTAACCGAAGAATCGTAAATTGAAGTTAAAGAGTATACCAATAGTTTCTCAAATTTGTCATTGCTACCACTTCATAGAAAGCTTCACAATTTAGTTTTGTCTAAAGAGAAGTGCAGAACGCATTTGGTATTCCATTCATCTGTTTTGACGAATTGTTTCGAGAAAATCAGTTCGGTACGTAAGTGAGCTATATGTGTTGGTTGTTATTTGATTTAAAGTGAACATATTGTTAATTGTGTGTTAATAATTTAATAGAAATCGTTCATTGATCGTCATTCGCTTTTGGATCGAGTCAATCAAGTCAGTGGTGGAGGGACAAGATCGAACGCCTTTGCTGTAACTGATAAAAGTTCGTCACTAGCAAACACCAGTTCGTGCACTCTTTCAGTGTTTCCAAACCGTTTGTTAAAAGAGTCGCCTGTACAATGATTGTGAAATTTTTACAGCTGATGGATTGCGTTTTATATAGTAGAAAACTTTTAATATCTGCCGTTTGACTTTGGACAGAAAACAAAAGTTCTACGTAGTACCTTTAGAGATGTTACACAAAAAGCGACCAAAAATAAACGGCTATTGTGATTAAACCATACCGCGGTCTCAAAAAAGGTAGTTTTGCTTTAAACCAGTGGTTTCCAACCTGGGGGTAAATTACCCCCGAGGGGTAATACTATGATTCTTCGGTGGGTAATGTGACACCACCAACACGCTAAAAATATATGTTATATGCAAAAGTCTAAGAAATTTAGCTAAACGTGCATAAAACGCCTCTGAAATTTAGCTCAGCCTAAAGCTGGTCTAAACCCATGCATTTCTTAGGCATGGCTATGAAGTCACAATCTAATAAACGAGTGGAACCACACAATGCCCTTTGTGACCATTTGTGACGTATGCGCTTAGCCAGTCTAGATTAGAATATACTGTGCTGGTCGGCAATTTTGTTTCTTTTTTCGTAGTTTTATCAAATTTATCTGAATTGTTGAGTTAGCTCTCTCTTGCCCATTCCACCGCTGACTAACAGAATTTGTTGTGATGGCCGGCACGGGCAAGAAGCGCAATTGTTCTGAAGCTTTCCTCAGTTATGGTTTCGTCAACTTACCTGACAAGGTCCAAGACCGTCCCCAATGTGTCATATGCAACAAAGTGTTGACGAACGAAAGCCTGAAACCATCCAAACTCGAGGCTCACTTGAAGAAGTGTCACCCAGTTTTACAAAACAAGGACAGAGATTTCTTTGAACGAAAAGCAAAATGTCTAAAAGGAATTCAATTCGGATCTCAGGGAAGTAGAGGACAGCAACTTCTTGCTGCTGTTGAAGCTTCGTATGTAGTCTCCTACAAAGTGGCTAAGCAGCAAAAATGTCACAAGATTGCCGAAACGCTCATAATGCCTTGTGCAAAAGCAATGGTGGCAAAGTTGTGTGGCGAAGATCAAGCAAAAAAACTGAGTGTTGTGCCCCTGTCAAATAATACGATTCGCAGGCGGGTGGACGATATGGCTGAGGATATACTTGTGCAGGTAATTGAAGAAGTCAAGTCCAGCCCAGCCAAATTTTGTCTTCAATTTGACGAGTCTACGGATATCGCCAGCTGTGCAGTTTTACTGGAATACATTCGTTACGTTCACTGCAACATGATAAAAGAAGAATTTCTTCTGTGCGAAAATCTTACCACGACGACGAAGGGTGAAGATGTGTTTAACACTGTGAACCATTTTTTGCAGAGCAACGGAATGGACTGGCATCGTGTTCAACAAGTGTCAGTCGACGGTGCACCTGCCATGATGGGAGGTCAACGCGGCTTCAAAGGTTTTGTGAAAAGAGAGAACCCAAGTATACAAGTCGATCACTGCGCCATTTATCGGTATTCACTCGCATCCAAGACACTGCCAGCTTCCTTGAAAGCAGTTTTCGACGATGTTGTCAGAGTCGTGAACTTCATCAAATCAAAGGACTTGATCTCTCGCATATTCAAACAATTCTGCAATGAAATGGGACAATGTTACGAAGTTCTATTGTACCACACAGAAGTGCGATTGCTCTCGCGGGGAAGAGTGGTAAGTCGAGTAGTGGAACTTCGTGAACCCATCAAGTGTTTCCTCATTGAAAAGAAATCAGATTTGGCTCCCAAATTCTCCAATTCAGAATGGCTTTCTCGATTGTGCTACTTGGCCGATATCTTTGCGGAATTCAACAAAGGGAACTTAGCTTTGCAAGAAAAGAACACTACTGTCCTGGACATGCGCGAATCCGTTTCCGCATTTATCTCAAAGCTCAAACTGTGGAGCCGGAGGATCTCGAGGGGAGTCACGGCACAGTTTTCTACGTTGGATCAATTTCTTGATGACAACAACAAAGGACAACAGTTCCCAAATGAGGCAAAGCAGGAAATCCAGGAGCACTTGGACGAACTTGTCCATTACCTGGATCGTTACTTTCCAGACCGAGAAACAGCACCTCTTCAGTGGTGCATGCAGCCGTTTTCAGTAGATGAGGACCAGGTTGCAGATGATGACTTTCTAGCAAAGGAGGAGTGGATTGCCTTGAGGCTAAACCAGAGGAAGAAAGTGGAGTTTCAAAATACTGATCTATAGGCTTTCTGGATTGCGTAACTCAGTGACGCACCAACACTGGCAGAGCGAGCGTTGAACATTTTGACATCGTTTTTGACTACTTATTTGTGTGAAAAAAGGTTTTCAACTGTGAAGGGTTTGAAAACGAAAAAGAGGAGTAGGCTGAGTGTGCAAAATGATGCACGTATTGCACTGAGTGTTACGGAGCCAAGAATTACAGCACTGGCCATGCAGATGCAGTCGCAACCGTCACACTGAAGACAACATTATTCTTGCATTGATTCTTTCTAAAACTAAACTTACTGAAAAGCAGGCTGCTGAAAACTATATAAATACGAACAAAATTTCGTTGAGTTCTTTTTACTGTTTTTTCTTGCTATGGTTATTCGTAAACTTACTGAAAAGTAATGAAAGCAATAAATACTAGCACGATTGTGTTCTTTTACGAAGTAAAATATTGAGGGTAATAAAGCATACTCGCTACCTTGATTTGGGTAATGCCTCCAAAAAGGTTGGGAACCACTGCTTTAAACCATGAGCCGCTTTCGGTCGTTAAAATTATCTCACCACAGCAAAAGTCTCAAAATTTATGTTAGATTGTAACGTCACTATGAAGTCACAAACCTCTTTGCCACGTTCAACTTAGTAAGGGATTTATTCGTGCCAAGTTTCGCCTTTGGCCTGCCTGCAATATTGTACAGACAAAGAACCTCTGCTTTGCCAATATACATTCAACAATATCAAAGAAATAATTATAAAGTGGCCGATTGACAACAATAGCTTCTAAGTATTTGCCTAGTGACGCAGACAAAAAATCTTGCAACACGGTGTCGTAAAGCTTGAAAGAAGAAACCTGTAGTATTAGATTTTGATGAATAAAGATAGAGTGTGTCAGCAGTTATCGAATTATTATTTTAATTGGTTAAAAGCAAAATTTTATGATACAATTTGCTGTAACTCAAGTTACAACTTATTAAATTCGCTGTTTCAACTATATATGTCTTGCATTTTCAAAAGTAATCACAATTAATTGGTATTACATACTAAAGTATTATTGTAAACCTTGCACCTAATTGGCAAAGCAGCATACGGGCGTAAGGGGCATTAACAATTTATTAAAATGAATATGCCAGGAAACAATAATGAGTATACCACCCAACCAATTTAGACGAGACCATCCCTGGACGCGTTTCGTCCTTTTCGACTCATCAGCAGGGCCCGTCCCGTCACAAGCAAAAGTAACCCACTCATTAACGTTATTTTTTTAAAAAATCCAACTAAGCACATGCAGAAGCACTGAGAGTTCAACCGACGACGTATTGCGTTGCTTAACAGGGCGGGTTGACAAATTGGTTGATTTTGGATGCATATCCACCGGGAGATCAATTTACACACTGATGTGAAAAAGCAGATTAAACGATGCATATATAGCCTAGCACCTTGTCTTTGCAATGCCATCACGCTCGCGGCGAGTGCGTTGACAATTCACAAGGTCGGAGCCGAGCGACCTTTGATAGACGTGTCGAGCAAATCCATGCCAACGAATTTTCACTCTATCTCACTTCGCAGTAAACCGGGCCTCCTACAGTGAAACGGGCAAATCCATGCCAACACTTTTCAAGTGTTTTTTTTCCCTACTTGAAAAGTGTTGGCATGGATTTGTCCGTTTCACTGTAGGAGGCCCGGTTTACTGCGAAGTGAGATAGAGTGAAAATTCGTTGGCATGGATTTGCTCGACACGTCTATCAAAGGTCGCTCGGCTCCAACCTTGTGAATTGTCAACGCACTCGCCGCGAGCGTGATGGCATTGCAAAGACAAGGCGCTAGGCTATATATGCATCGTTTAATCTGCTTTTTCACATCAGTGTGTAAATTGATCTCCCAGTGGATATGCATCCAAAATCAACCAATTTGTCAACCCGCCCTGTTAAGCAACGCAATACGTCGTCGGTTGAACTCTCAGTGCTTCTGCATGTGCATAGTTGGATTTTTAAAAAAAATATCGTTAATGAGTGGTTACTACTTTTAATTAATGGATATTAAGGCATATAAGCTAACTGCAATCACTTGAATAAAATACCACTTCCACGACCGGTTTCGTTCCTATTAGAACTCGTCCGGTGGACTCAGGTATTGAACCGACGGTAACATGAAATGCTTCATGCGGTTTATGCCACTCCGCCATCGGTTCTTTCAACTGATGCTGTTAATTTTAAGCTTATATATGGTGCACGCTCACTATTCGTGTTAATGAGTGGGTTACTTTTGCTTGTGACGGGACGGGCCCTGCTGATGAGTCGAAAAGGACGAAACGCGTCCAGGGATGGTCTCGTCTAAATTGGTTGGGTGGTATACTCATTATTGTTTCCTGGCATATTCATTTTAGTAAGTTGTTAATGCCCCTTACGCCCGTATGCTGCTTTGCCAATTAGGTGCAAGGTTTACAATTTCCATATCTTCGCCTATAACTTTCAAAACTAAAGTATTATGAGAATTATTGAATCTGCCTCGTACCTCTAGGTTTTTTAGCTCTCGGTATGTTAGAATCAATCTTGAAAGTGGGATTTGAACCCACAACTACGCCAATCGTCAAACAATGGTCTTAGCTTATAGGTGTAGAGCAGGCTGGTCCAAACCCAAGCACGTGGACTGCGTGCGGCCTGCAGACGATTTTGAATGGCCGTCAACACTTTGTGTATGTCGTATCTTGGTTAGGTGTCAAAATGCACCTACGTTTTGCATAGATGCAATGCATTAATAACAGCCCAAGATAAATCGAATTGTTGGGTATTGAAAACCGAATGCATTTATGATTAGCGATTGACAGCGTCAGCTAGCTTGTTGCTTCCAGTAGAGCTGTTTGCAGCGATGCTGCAAAGCATTAGGACAAGTGCAGATGGGCATGCAAATATTATAGCCTGACAACGTATATTTACGCTTTGCTGCAATAAAAATTATGTAAACTTTTAATCCTGTTGTTAGATCAGGCTTTCCAATCCAACTGCAAGTTACTACATGTGGATTGCATTAGCGTAGCTGGAAGCAAACTTTAAAGAGAAAAGGGATAGCAAACCTATTTTTCGATCTTTGGGTTAGTCAATTTTGTTCTATAACTTTTTTTAAATCGTCATTTTAACCCCCAATGTTGTCAAGCTCAAACTTAAATTTCTATGGTGATACTTTGTGGGAAATTGACACGTTTTAAAATTATTAAACTCCAAACACCATCAATCTTTGATTGGGTTTCAAAAAATTTGGGGATTAGTCACGTCTATGGGACATTGTGAAAACAAGCTTTTAAGCAACGAGCAGTTTTAACGCTTAAGAGACTTTTGCATTAAGGACATGCTTCATGTTTGGCAACTCAAAAAGTTTCGAAAGAACTTCTTAATAATGAAGCAATGGAAAAGCCCAGAAGAAAATGACTGCTAAAACGTCAGAATAAATGCTGCCTACTCACGTGTTCGGGCCACATCGGGATAAGCACCATTTGGCCCGATTAAGCTGCTGACCCGATTATTCGAAGTCTTTCAGTATCTGTGCCAGGGTTGTCCTTGGTACACCAGTTATCTCAGCTAGCTGGCGATGACTTATGTTTGGAGGTTGCTCTCTGATTTTTCTTAGAACAACAACCCTTTCAGCAATTGTTAATTCTTTTTGTGGCATCTCTGCTTGGGACTTCACAAAATTTACAACAAGACACAACAATTACCATGTCCAAGGGCATAACAATTACCATGTCCAAGGGCATGAAACGACAAAATAATTTGCGCCTGCATTTTTCAATTGTTACATAATATAGTTGGCTTTGTGATATTGAGTTCTATTACATTGCAAAGGCGGTTTTGCAATTAAACCAGTGTATGTCTGACTGCAGTTGTGGCCCGATTAAGCGGAATAGTGGCCCGATTATGCGGATTTAACGTAGTGCATTATCTTTGATTGGTATTTGTTCTTAACAATTTGGCCCAATTAAACGGCTGACCCGATAAACCGGCGGCCCAATTAAGCGGAATCTACTGTACTTAGCTTTAAAAATGCTACACTCCTGCTCTACCCGCCAAACAATTCCCACAATATGGCCACCGGCCACAGTTATCTCGGTACCCAAACCTGGCAAAGCACCTGATAATTGAAAGAGCTTCAAGCCCATATTGCTGCTGAGCTTTTCTTACAAACTTTTCGAGCGTTTACTATTGAGGCGTCTAGAACCTGTTTTTAACCCCCAACTTTGTGACAAACAAGCTGGCTTCAGGCATAGTCAATGCATAACCGATCAACTGTTTAAACTGACCTATGATGTTGAACAATGTTTTGAAGAAATCAATAAGTTAGGCATTGTATTGGCAGATCTTACTGCCGCACACGGTAGTCTACTATATAGCACGAAGACCTAACGCCTTGCCACCGCCTTTAATTTGCTGTTACTTCTATGGACCAAGTTTTCAGAACTGGCTAAAAAATTAGAAATGCGCTTTTTTTCAGAAAATTAGCTGAATAAACTACACTAAGTTCATTTTATTTTTTTATTTCGATGATTAGAGTAGAGTGTGAGACCAAGAGAAAATCCAAGTATTTTTTGTATTTACTGATAATTAGGGTTTCATTTTTGTCACTGTAGGTCAAAACTTTCACTGTACCTATGGAAGTACTAAACTTATCCAACTGGACCTCATTTAAAATTAGTTGAGTGGCTTTGGTGTAGACTAAGAGAAAATCCAAGTATATTTTTTAGTATTTACTGATAATGAGGGCTTCGTTTTTGTCATTGTAAGTCAAAAATTTTACTGGACCTCCGGAAATACTAAACTTATCCAACTGGAACCATGTTAAAATTAGTTGAGTAGCTCTGGTCTATAACATGTTTGAGTAAAGATGTCATAATCACTCATATTAATATTTAATTTACGTCCTAGTTTCTTGTACATATCGAAATGTTAAACGTTTTGCCAAGTTTTTCTCTTCTTGGTACTCACTATAATTTCTTGGAGCACTTATTTTATATGCGTGGTAGTCAAGGGTAATAAGTAAATAAATCTTAAGTGGTTGGTTTGCGCAAGCAAAGAAGAAAATCCAAATATTTTTCAGTATTTATATTATTTGCTTTATTTTTATGATTTTGTATTAAATGTTTCACCGGACCACTGCAATGCTAAACTTGTCAAACTGAATTTTTGTTAAAATTAGTTAAGTTTTCAACTTGCAGTTTTTTGATGACAAGACTTATCGCTTATTGCATACACGTTCAAGTCACTGAAGCTGTTTATCCGATATAAGATAGATCAAAACGCAACGCAAGCAATTCAGTGCTTAACATCAAACGCTTTTTATAAATGGTGACTGCAAAAGTTGTCTACACTAGTTAGCAGCTAGCTGCGAGTCTGATCACGTTTTTCTCTGTACTCACCAATCATAGTTGGTTGATTGCCAGCAGCAGGCACCAAAGCCGAATTTTGATCTCGGGAAGTCACGCGTTGCAATGAAGTTGACGGTTGATTGCCATCATCCACTTCAAAAATGTCCATTCTGTATTCACTATTGATCTTTAAATATCAAACGGGTATATGCTACAAAATTTTAAGCTACAGCCCTGTTTTACATAACTGAAAAGAAATCCATTTTACTTCTTAAATCTTTTTGACTATTTAAATTTAATACTGTATCAATTTTGGATTGGCGTAAGATAAACTCTTCTTTTTAAGGAAATATGCTTATGCTCCAGGAAGGAACCAATTTAAAAAGATATAACAACGTTTCAGAGAGACAAGCACTTCTGTTCCAAAAAATCTTGCTTTGTGTATGTGATCCAAACAATGAGAATTTGTTTGCATAATGTTATTCTAGATGCAGTACAGTCTTAAAGTTTTTGTGTCCCGTGGCCGTTTGCAGTCACTAAGTACATCAATTTTCTTGAAAAATTTCATAACGTGCATATGTAACAAATAGGTTCAGAACACATTGGTTTGTAGATGTAGACCACAACTTAATCGCGCTATAGTTTTTTAGTCAATTAGCATGTTAATTTGAAACAGCCCTTGAGCCTTATGGGGCACGGGGAAGAAAAACTGATCGCAAAGAGCCAGACAACTTTTTATGGCGTGGAACAGAAATCATGTACAGCAACAGTTTCAACCAGTCCACCACCGTTTATTGGTGGACTGCCAGTTTTTTTTCAGGAGGATCCCAAAATCTTATAAAATGTTAGTTTTACACAATTTAGCCTAACATTTTTACAAAATTTAGCAGACTTTATAAAATTCTGATGATTACATCAGGATGCCCAAACGAATGCAAACTCGATCGATTTGTATTCGAGTTTTGCATTTCAAGTTTTGAAGTTCAAATTTAAATATCGGTACCGAAAGGAAAGTTTAAGGGGTATACTGTACACACAGACTGCAATAACTAGACTTACACGTCCGAAAACAGTAATCTCTCTCAAAATAAATTAAAGAACAAATTAGATTGCTAAATGATGCTAATGAAAAATTGGATGAAAAACATTGCGGTTGTATGCAGCAAAGTAATTCTTAAAATTAATTTCCGTATAATTCTTCTTTACTTGGCCCTCACGGTTAGTTATTCCGTTGCGTGAAACTTCAAAATATTTCTATTTTTTTCAAAAGTGCATATTTAATGGTTGTAAAACGATCGAATTGTTTGGAGTTCCAGTTAAAGTTTATTGGTTTTTATTTTTCGTGTTTAGGTTTGAATTCGGCAAAATTAGCGAGTCCTTTCGAGTTCGAAATCCAGTTAGAGTTTACAGCACTGGTGCAATCTTTAACACAGGTGGCCAAATCCAACATTTTTTTATGAAGCGTGGAGCGGGACAAAACAACATCATTTTGCGGGCCGCACAAGTTCATTTGGCGACCACAGGTTACACACTCCGAGATTACATCATCTAATACTCATCAACAATAAATTATACGTGTTGTAAATGTTTTGTTTTTGTCACATATCTCAGTATTTTTCATTGTTACTTTATTGCACTATCTCCAGTGGCGTATTTGTGAAGGTATAAAGGGCGATGCTTGCCCCATGCAGTATGACAGTAGCAATTAGAGATCACCAGAAGCAAAATTCTTGGTTTTGAAAAGTTGATTACACAAAAAAATGACTTCACCTGTTTGGAGACAAAAGTAGGCAAAATTTTCCGTTAAAAACGTTACTCTAAGAGAACAGGCCTTCATCTTCTTAAAATAGCCTGACTTCAAAATTTGTTTCAAAATATGCCAATTAACAACTCATAATGGTCTCCCCAAAACAACGTCAGTAAGGGTGGATGCCAGCTGAAAAATTTGGAAAGCATAAATTTATTGAAAAAAGAATTTCCGAAAAAAGTGTGAGGTAAAGAGCTCGTAGCAGCACAGAACTAAATGAAATAAAAAATTTGTTAAGTCGGGTTAGCGATGACGCTGTACAAAAGATTCACATTCCCAAAAAGACCGCAGATGTTTAAATAGCTATCCTATGCCGATAAGATGAGAGAGGACACAGCGAGCGTGACGACAAAGTTAAATTTCTTCATCAGCTGCGAATGAGGAGATTTGAGTGTCAAAATTTTGAAGTTGATAGCACACCTCTAGTTTGAAAAGAGTTTATAGAAAAGATTAAGGAAAAGAGGCTGTAAAGGATTGTAAATGGCTTAAACTGCGTACGGCATTTGATTAGTTAGATTTTCAGCCTTTGCTTCGTAGAAATGAGAGACCGAAGAAACTAATAAATTTTCAACCAGATGTGCCAGAGAGTGTGAAAAAGAAAGAACAACTGAAGATAAGCAAGTACAGAAAGTACAAAGTGAAAGTCAGAAAGCATAAAGAGAAACTGCACAGCTGTACTTTTTTCCAATAGAGAGCTTGATAGGGCAGGATTTGACAGAAAAACTGGAGCAAATTGGGCTGGTCAAAAACAAAGAATGGCTTGAGTGTCACTGCGAGAGCAGTTAGCTAAAAGATGCCAATGCTTACTTTTCCAAATAGAAAAAACGCAGCACTATCAGTCTAGATCACAAAATTGTGGTTTGCAAAAAAGTCAAATTGTGCTCGAGCAGCCTATTGTTAAAAAAAAGAATCAGAACGGGAGCATGGAGTGGGTTTCTTGTAAAAAGCAGCAACAGGTTTCATAA
Source organism: Trididemnum clinides (assembly GCA_963675345.1). Taxonomy (NCBI): domain Eukaryota; kingdom Metazoa; phylum Chordata; class Ascidiacea; order Aplousobranchia; family Didemnidae; genus Trididemnum; species Trididemnum clinides. Next base: position 29,581,131 of record OY776293.1, read on the forward strand.
ATCATAGTAGCATATTGGGCGATCAAGGAGTGCCTTCTAGAAAAAGAAGAGGAAAGCTTTGATTGGTGAAGGAACGAAAAGCCGCTCCCAAATTTTCTGTATGATTAACAATACTTATCTTTGGCTTAGAGTACAAGAAGTGAATTTGATTTGCAGACTAGCAAATTCCTTAATTTTAGATCAGTAACAATCAATAGAATATTTTAAAGTTTAACTACAAACTGCAAGTGGCTAAACTACGAAAGTATTTCATTTCTGAAATTCGGTAAAGTTTGAAGCTAATACTAACGTTAGTAGTTAATAGCAAGCAATAAGTAGTAGTCTACTGATAATGAAGGGCATGAGTAATAACTGCTTTTGCAAGGGGACTGTGCAGCGTCCTAGCAACAAAACAAAAAAATTTTTCAAAGTTTTCTTTACTTCTCAGTGAAAATAACATTTTGAGATTGAGAACGTATTATCCCTTTTAAAAATTTCTTTTGGTCATTGGATTTGTTTCAACAGAGTTGAAACTTTTCAAGAAACGTTAAAAAGTTTTTTGAGGTTTCAATCTTATCTACTTCATAAATTTTTATTCCCAGGCAAGCAATCAGACTACCTTATACCTACAGGGACAGAGGAAAATTGGGCAAAACAACGACATGTTTCCATTTCACTAAATTGTACTGCTTAGCAGTTATGTAATATATTGCTTTTAAGTTAAGTAAGTTGTGTTTGAAAGCTTGAAAAATATTTTTACATTATTTTTTTCAGAGTCTCCTTCCTCTAAAGATCAACATCTTGCTATATTCTTCAATACCAGAACTTAGCAATACTAATTAGACTTTTAAATATTAGCAATCGTAGAACCACAAGATAAGCTTGGCTAATATCAGCAATTAGTTGAAGTAATTAGGTCAACTGAGCCTATAATTTCTCTGCTTTACTTGCAGTGCTTAAAATACAAATGTAGTGGTGGTGGCACTGACAACTCCGAAGTAAGTTTGAGCACAACTTATTCCTAGCCCAGCCGTATGGTATGTACGACTGGGCTAAGTTTTTTTTACAATCAAAAAATAGAATTTAAACAATTCTTTCGTAGCTTGCAACGCGCCATGTGCGACCATCACAGAAAGGGTCAGGATTTTATAGCTTTCATTAAAATTGTTGATGATCATCAGACTTGAATTCCATGAAATTCATCACATAATGGCCCATTTGAAATCTTTCTGCATTCGATCGCTTGGTATAGTTGAGATCATTTCAAATATAGATTTAATGACAAAAAACCCTTTGAAATCCACTTGCTTAGCGCATATCAGAACAGCTTAGGTTCTAATCTCGCGTTGAACGTTTGCAGGCTAGTTCTGATCTTAGTAAAAATACGTTTCGATAATTTCTATTTGCTTGGTTTTTCATTTCATGGTCAAACAGTTTCAAATAAAAATAAATTTAAAATTTTCACAGAAATGGCTGAAGAACAGGGATATGAGTAAGTGCTAGTTGCCTTTTTTGACAAGGCCAAGAAAGAGAAAAGATAAAATATTCGTACTTTCAAAACAATTTGCACTTTTGTCTCAGCTCACCTTGTATCAGTACTAATTGTATTATGCCTTAACTTGTTTAGTTCTCTCGGCAGACTGTTCAACTACTCAGCTTGGAAGTGTTAGCAATCGGTCAAGCCATTCTTTGTATAGCAAACATAATTCGGTGTTGAGGAAGAAAAAAAGCTGCAAGCCTTTTAGTATTGAGCTTTGGTCGAGTTACACTTCCATTAAAAGAATGAACAAACACTATGAGCACCTGACAGATTTTATGGTCTTGTCCGATTAAATATTAACAAAGTTTATCAACGCTATCAATGATATTTCAACCAAAAACAATAGTCGCGAAACTATTAATATTTTGAAGAAAGTATTAAGAACAGATTTGTCGACATTTTTTCATCTCAAAAACATTGCTTTAAAGCAAAAAAGATGAAAATTTCTCAAAATGAAACAATATTGCAGTTTAATAAATCAATAAAACAATAAAGTTTTTTTTTTGAAAATAAGCCACTATAGCGTTAACAAAGAAATCAAAAAGTTGACATAATAGACGAATTGTCACAAACAATTCCGAAATTGTCTTTTGAACCAATAAAAGTCTATTGATCAGTCAGTTTTACAGCATGATAAAAAATCACCAAACTGGTGGTACTCGCACAGAAAATAAAATGGCGGAAATCATTCTTTCGAACTCTGCTGTTGAATGCTATTTGTGCAGGCTACACATAATATAAAATTTTATTATCTATCAACACGAAGTCATTGATTTTAAGCAGTATTGGTTTTGCGACAAATTTATTTAGTTTTTAATTCTTTTGCAAGCTTTGGTACGCTCATAGCTTTATCGCTGTGGAATCGGCAAGTAATTTTACATTTCTTGCAAGGGAAAAATCTCTTTTGTTTAACATTTTAATTCATAGCTTTCTTTGAACTATTGCACTGTAGGCCTACTCTGTTACCACTGCAGCTTCCAATTGATACGTTTGTAAACTTTTGCTTTGATTTGTTATTAATTCATTTGCGGATTACTATGACTTGATAACAATTAACTCTAGTCCCTGCTGCAAAATACGTACAATATTGCAACAAAATCAACAAATTAAATTTGCTTACAGGAGGCTTAATTGGATTAAAAGATTGTTTCCGTTCGTGGAAGAGATGGTGACCTAGAGTGCCATTATAAACAAACAAAAATAGGTCTGTTAAAAAACAAACGGTGCTGTTATACGCAAAATTACGTTATAGGCAAACTTTAGTGTACGGAAAAAGTATGCTTTTGGTGGCTCAATGTTATATTGCCTGCGGTTTGAATGTCTCAAAATAAATCGGTGAAGATCAATTTATTTGTAAAAATAAATGCTGAAACGCATTAAAAATGCATCACTGTGTCTAAAAGATTGCTTGGTAAGGAGCTTTTCTGAAAAACTGCTTCGGCAAGTTTTACGAACCAGCGTTTAGTGTAACAACTGCCATCAAGTGAATTATAGCTCTGAAACACAATCAAGTGGTTTCACTAGCAAGCTTCCAGAATTTAAGAGACATTAGAAATTTGTGAACACGACGCTCAGGTAAAGTATTTTTAAACACAATAGGAAAAGTTCTTTAAACGCGCTTGGCTATTATTATTGCGTCGTTTATTTACTGCTAAGCTGCTAAAGTTTGTTTGTAACAGTTTTCCCTTAAATTTTTTGTGCTATAGCCATAGCCACCGGTGAAGTCGCAATAGGTCCCGCTCCTTCAAAGAATACAAACCTATGTTGTTGCTGGTGGTGGTTACTTTCCAGAGTTGGGAACGAGTCGCCTGAGTGGTTGTTGTTGTTGTTACCCGACCCCTTCCGAGGGATGGGGGCATGACGGAAGACCATGGAGCCCCAGAAGCCGAGCAACTCCCCAGGGTCTGGACCAGAGGTCGTACAGAGACAGAGAGTCGCCAAAGAGTAAGCGGCGCAATAAGTCCCTAGCTGGACAGTGCAGAATGAGATGAGAGATGTCCTGGAACGAGTGTCCACAGGCGCTGCAAGAAGAATTCTCGATTCTGCCAATCCTAGAGAGATAGGAACCTAAAAGAAGGCTGTGTCCATTGCAGCGAAGACGAGAGAGGACACAGCGAGCATGAAGAGGTAGCACAAGTTCCTCAGTGGAAATTGGGGGAACCTGTGTGTCAAAATATTTGGAAGAGACAGTACGCCTCCAGTCCGAGATAAGACGAGAGTGGATACGAGAGGTGAGGGGAGAGAGACTACTAGGGATTGCGGAAGGCGCAAGCAGCGCTCCCCGTCTGACAAGCTCATCAGCTGTGTCGTTCCCCGGGAGAAACAAGTGTCCGGGGACCCATTGTAGCCTGATAGAACAGGAGGAGAAGAAGGACAGTTCCTGCCAGATCTGCCACAGAGTTTGAGATAACAGGAAACGTGGAGGAGAGGGCAGGGTAGCGAGGACAGAACGAGAGTCAGACAGGAGAAGAAGAGAAGAAAATTGGCAGACTTTATGGTGTTGCCGAGACCAGCAAAGAGCGTGCAGAATGGCACAGGCTTCAACGGAAAAACTGGAACATACTGGGCCTGCTGAAAAGGAAAGAGTGGCCTCAGTGCCACAGAGAGAGCAGTTGGCAAGTACGCCGGACCCGCCCTTGCCAAAAGGAAAAGGAACAGAGCCATCTGTCCAGAGTACCAGGTCATCAGGGGGGAGAGAGTCAAGATGGGCGAGAGCCGCACCTTAGCGAGAGTAAGGGGGATCAGAGCGAGAGCATCGAGTGGAAAGGGTGAACTCGACCGTGAAGGAAAGCAGATTCCAACGAGGAAAGGGAGGGCACGCAAGACGAACCTCCCTAGAACAAGTAGAAGGAAGCATGAGCGGGTGAGTGGACGCAAAAGCTCTCCAGGACGATCTGCAGAGTTTTGGTTTCACTCCAAGTCTGGCCAAACCTGAAATGGGAAAGGAGGTTGGGAGACAAAGAGCCCGCTCATAAGAAAAAAGAGTGAACTGAGTCAGGGTGACTCGTAGGGGAGGTAGAGAAGCCTCAGTGAGTAGTAGAGGGATAGGGGAGGACGAGAGGCAGCCAGTGATGGCGCGACTGGCCGCTCGGTGGAGGCGTTCCATTTTGGTGACATTGGTAACGCTTAGAAAAGGAAACCATCCGGGTGAAGCGTAAGTGAGAAGGGGCCGAAGAAAAGATTTATACAGAAAAGAGAGGGACTCCTTAGATGGGCCCCATGAGGAAGCAGAGATACAGCGTAAGGCCTTGAGACGTGGGAAAAACTTGGCCTTCAGCAAAGATACATGTTTAGAAAAGGAAAGAGTGCGGTCGAAGGTGACCCCGAGAAAAGTTGGAGTGGGATTGAACGGAGGCGGGAGCCGAGTAGGAGGAAGCTGGGGCTGGAGGTTAGCCTGGTGGGGATCCACTGAGAAGAGGGAGGCCTCACATTTGCTCGGATTGAGAGGAAGATACCAGTACTCAGACCAGCGCTCCAATCAAAACAGAGCTCCTTGTGTGGCCTCCACTGCAGTGGGGACCGAAGGGGAGGAGGACCAATAGGCCAGATCGTCAGCGTAAAGAGAGCAGCTGACGGAAGAAGGCAGAGAAGCCGGAAGATCATTAATAAATAAGGAGAAAAGTATAGGGCCAAGAACGGATCCTTGCGGAACACCTCGACGGACTCGAAAGGAACGGCTTTTGTGATTTTGAAAAAACACAGAAGCGCGCCTATCAGAAAGGAAAGATTGAGTCCAACGAGCAAAGCAAGGAGAGAGGCCAGCCGAAATGAGTTTGTGGAAAAGGGCGGGATGCCAGACAGAGTCGACAGATTTAGAGAAATCGATAGTAGAGAGGATCGTCCGAGAGCCCGGCCTGGGTTTGTTAAACACATCCAAAATCGACTGAGAAAGGAACAGAATTTGATCTAGAGTAGACCGTCCAGGGCGGAAACCGGCCTGGTGGGGAAAGAGAATGGAAATAGTTTCCAGAAAGAAGAGTAGACGGGATAATATGATGCGATCAAAAAGCTTTGATATGTAGGAGATGAGAGAGATACGCCACAAGGAAGAAGGAGAGTTGAGAGGCTTTCCCATCTGGTAAATGGAAATAATAGAAGAGGTCTTCCAGATGGAAGGAAAGGAATGCAAAGCCCATGAAAGATTGAAAATGTGAAGAAGAAAATCCATGCCAGATCGAGGAAGATGATTTAGCATGGGATAGGCAACTTTGTCTGGACCAGTGGCAGCGGATGAGGAGAGGTTGGAGGTAGCCGCAAGAAATTCAGCGGGAGAGAAAGAAGAGTAGAAGGACGAGTGAGACTCCTCAGGGCACGCGGGTCTGTGGAGTTCAGAAAGGTAGCATTTGGCTCTGCTACGCAGGGCCTTTGGCTGAGAAACGGAAAAGTGGGATCTCAGATAAGCGGCGTGGACCGAAGCCGATTCCTTGGGAGAAGAACTGTTTGGGAAATTAGGAGAGGATGAAGACCAGGAAGGAGAGCCAGCGATAGAGTGAAGAAGAGAGCATACAGTTTTGGGTCTGATTTGGGTGAAAGAGAAGTGCAAGTCGTCTGCCATGCCTCAGCCTTGGCCTTGGCAATGATTGACGAGGCACGTCGAGAAGCGGAGATGTAAGCCTGGCGATCTTCATCACTTTTGTAAGCGGCAGCGAATGCCTTGCGTCTTTCACCAACCGCACCTTCCACCTCAGCAGACCACAGGACTTAGGAGGGCGTTTGATGCGGCCGAAAGGAATGGAAGATTTGGCCGCATTCAGTGCCAGAGAGGTAAAAAGAGCAGCTCAGAGGAAAGAGAAAGAGACGAGTATTCCTCTGCAGAACAACAGTGAGAATCAAAGTAGGAGGCAAAGCCATCCCAGCGAGCTTTCTGAAAATTGAGGGATGGGGGACGCTCGTTGGGGCAAAAGACCGGAGAGAAAGGGACGGAAAGAAGAATTGGTAGGTGGTCAGAACCCAGGTCCTGAAGCACCTCCCAGGAGCAAGAAAAAGCAAGAGTAAAAGGAGCAAAGGAGATGTCAGGAGAGGAGCGACTGCCAGAGGAGCGATGGAGAAGGGTTGGTGTGTCAGGGTCATTGAGGGGGAGGAGGTCAGATGAGATGACCCAGTCGAATACTTCCTCCCCACGGGGGTCGGAAGTACCTCTTGAGTCCCAAAGCGGGTGATGGCAATTGAAGTCCCCCAGAATGAAGAGATTTCTGGAGGAGGGAAGAATTGAGGGAGAGAAGGAGTCGGTTCTGCCCTCCGTTGGGGAGGAGCGAATAGGGGGGGGGGGCGTACACATTAAGAAATCAGAGCGAGGAGTTGTTTAGAAAGATGTTGACCCCTACAAAATCAGAGTAAAGGTCGAGCGAAGAAAGAGAGGAGGTAGAAAGTTCAGAAAAGGATAGACCCTGTCTGACAAAAATGACAACGCCACCGCTGGCGTGCATTGCATCAGAAGAGAGAATGCCAGACTGGGAGTGGGTGCGATCAGAACGCAGAGCAGAGAATCCAGGAATCCGGAAAGAGGAACAGGAGTTAAGATTGGATTCCTGAATGCAGATAAGGTCGACAGGATGGGATGAAAGAAAGTGAAGTAGTTCAGTGCTCCTGGCTCGAAGACCTCCAGCATTCCATTGAAGAACCCTGAGAGAGTCAGAGGGAAGAGAGGAGGCAGGAGGTGCAGAAGTATAGCCAGGAGCTAGGGACGGTGGTGGGAGGACAGAGGAAGGAGATATAAGATGGGCAGACGGGGGATAAGAGATTTGAAGACGAGGGTGGGGCGAGAGTGCAGCATTAGCAGAGGGGTGCCAGATTCCACAGTGGAGGTATACGTGTCGGAGGAGTCCGAGGAGGGGGAGTCACAGTGTTACGGCAGGGGGGGAAGCTCCAAGGGTGAGAGCTGCCTAGAGCTCTAAATCTAGATAAAGAAAGTAGTGAGCACCTTAGATGAACCCATTTGGAGCATGTGCAGCATTGCACTGACTTGCCCCGCCAGGTCACATTTCCAGCGCACACAGAGCAAGGAAAAATATGCCAGGGTTGGGATGAACGTTACCGCTCATCAGGAGAAGAACAAGAATGAGGAGACGAAGAAGGGCAAGAGAAAAGAAAAAGTGAAAACAGGCGACCGATTTTAAAGATGCTGTGTGCTGCCCTTCTGCGGTCGTTCAGGGGGCAGCATAGCGAAAAAATGAATGGGGAGTGCCCGGGGTAACTGGGACCCTCGGGAAGGCCAACAGCCATTTCGACCCAACCCAAACGGGGCCGGGGACCGCACCACCACGTTGAGGCAGCTGTTGATTGGTGCAGTTGCTTGAGTTAGAGTGTCGAGTTGAGTCATTTCGTTTAAACGACTCGAGTCAGATTGAGTCTTTCTTATTACGACTTGAGTCGACTCGAGTCTTTCCAACATTCATTGCCAGTGTTTGGTTTCCGGTGATTTTTTTAATAGTCGCAATCGATTCTTTTAACATTGTAGAATACATTAAAATTTTTGGCTCCTAAGCTAGGCTTACTTAAGCTCTCATCTCGACAGTTTAAAACTCACTTTCAATACTATACCGGTATTGGTAAAAACAATACTACTGCTTTGCTAACTACAGCTGGCTAAGAAGTCGAGCTTAAAGATTTGTAGTTTAAAAGTGAATTTCAAAAAAGTTAGGAACACACGTATGAGCCTACATATATAACGTGCTAGAAGTAAAATCTCATTCAACAAAAACCTTACAGGCTTTGCAGTACAAAATATTAAATATGTTATGCAAGATTTTGACGCGATACCAGAGTTGACAGCTGGGGCATGTGCAGAAATTTATTGAGGGGTACGCAAAAATGTACTTCTGGCATATTTTTGCTTCGTAATAGCCGAATGCGTGATTGTCTTAAGAGGTACGTGCGCATGTTCCCGGAAGAATTTTGTAAACTGATACTCAAATATACGCAAGTTTAGTGTTTTCTTGAACCACTTTTAAGGCAGTTTTTGTTTGAAATTTGTTAAATTTTGTCGCTCTTAAACCATAGAAATTATTAACTGTTTGCCTTTTTACACGCAACAGATTCGCTGCAGCTGCGCAACAAGATTTTCAAGAAGCTCATGAATTAAATTTTATAACCTAAAAGATCCTACTAGTAGTTTATATTATTCCACCCTGTATTATTACCACATTATCTTGTATTTCGTATAACTTAGTACGCTAACAATCAATCAGGCGCGTGCGTAGGAGCCCTCCTTCAGTACGCCACTGTAGCCAGTGATTAAAAAATTATTGCATAGCAACACTAAACTAATTCTTATTTTTGAAAATTGATTTACATACACTTCAAGCTAAAGGTTTTCGGCTTACATCAAGCCCTTGTCAATGTATCTATAATATCAAGGATTAGAATTTAATTATGATATAGAACTAAAACTTCAAAATATTAATGTAGACTTAGGCCTTACGCTACCTCAGCAAGTCAGATTATAAATAAAAATTTGAAGTCACAGCAACATATACCGGCAACCAAATACTATGTATATGGATTATGAGGAATAAGGCGAGTGATGACAAAACAACGATTAAATGACCACAACTGAGTTAATCATGTAAGGGCAAATACAATAGATTGCGGTGGATTAAAATATTAAAATAAATAAATAAAAATGTTTTTGACAAAAAGGAACAACTATCCGTATATAGGTGTTTATCACGAAGTGGTTTGCTTTGTGTAATTAGCAGAGCTTCATGAATTTTTGCGTTATGTTCAAAAGAGCATAAAACCGTAAATGACCAGTGCAAATTTATTTCACTTTTAGAACAAGATTTACGCTGTTGCAAATAATCCCTAATGATACTTTTTTTACTGTTACTAAGGTTCAAATGTTTCCTTGGTCCGGTTGCCAAATGTCTGGATGACATATCAACATATGTTTTTCCCGTATGGCAGGGGCATGTAAATCAATATATGATATTAGACACCAAAGGTAAAGGAGTACGTAATTTTAATGAAAAGCTGTTTTTAACTTTAAATGTTCTATAAATGGGCTTAGCTTTACCATTGGGCACTTTCAAAATTAGCCTAGACAAAAGAATTTTTTGCTTACAGGTACATTGTCATTTTGAATTGCAAGGGGTAACGAAACTTATTCAAAACTTTATCAAACAAACAAATTGGATAATCGCTGTCACAAAACATAGATCTCAATTTTTTTTATTTCAGTAGACCAGTTAAGTCTTTACTCAAGTCTCGAGTCACAGGTGTTGAGTGACGAGTCTAGTCGAGACATTTTGTACAAATGACTCGAGTCAAGTCGAGTCTTTTTTTACACCGACTCGAGTGGACTCGGGTATCTCCAACACTGGTATTTTCAACTTTGTTCTTCACTCCATCAAAGTTGAAACCTTGTTTGGAGATGCAACAAATTTAAAGATATTGGTTAAAGTTTGTAGAATGCTGTGAAAACCCCTGTTTTGGTCAAAATCATCGAAATGAAAATAATTTGCTACTTTTACACGTGTTTCTCATTCAAACGTGGCTTGCTAAGTGCAATGCTGATAAATGCTAGTAAATGTTTAGCTTTTCATCTAGCGCGTTACAGACTTTTATCATTCTTTTCAGTGGGAATGATTTGTAAGTTTGGCTTTAAATATGGTTTATTGTAGATACAAAATACGCTGTAAAATTTAATTCTCAAATAAACAGTATATTAAGGATTATAAATTTCTGAAATGCTTTTTTTCAATCGTGTTTAAAGTACCGATTGCTACTTATTTTGAAAAGAGCAGGTATACCTCTAAAATTGCAAAAATTATTACATAAGGCTTAATAATTTTATTGAGAATATCGCTCTATGTCCATGAGTAGTTTAGTAGGCCTAGCGCTAGCTAAGCACAGGAACCTGCACTGTCTTAAAATATCCTGCATCCGGTGTTGTGACAACATACATGCAGGTAGGCGTTTAAAAAAGACCTCAGTGAAATCCGAAGCAAATTTACACAAATTATAGCCTACTTGGTTATATTTATTTAAATATTTGCTTATCATTGGCCCTATTACGCATAAGTTATTGTTTTTTGCTCACTCTTCCTTTTTTCTTGTGACTTGATTTGCCCCTAGCATTGCTGCCTGGCTACCAGAATGAATTGGTGCATGTAAAAAAAATTAAATCAAAAAGAAATTATAGTCACCGACGTCGTGTAAGCTAAATTTAAATATTACAGTATATTTCACTAGTTATTGGAAAAGAAACACAAGTAAAATGACATTATGTTTACAACTAGTAATTTTTGGGACATGAAACCTAAACACATTATTTGATTTCTTTATCGGCACATTAGGAATTTCAAACTATGAAGGTCAAAAAGTCTCGCAAAAAGGTGGTTGCTCATCGCCCACCTACTGTTTCTCCGTGGTGAACGAACCTGTTCGGTGTTCAGGTTGCCAGAAGAGACAAGAACTAAAAAGCTTTTAAAATAATCTAATTTAAAGTTTTTTCCCAAGTTAAACATCATATTGAGAAAATTTAGGTATACATGTAAAACCAATGCCATATTTAGTTTAAGAACGCCAATGTTGAAAACTGAGTAAATAAGACGTTGCCAGCACGGGATAAACTCAATAAACATGTAGTGGCTAAGCACACTCGTCCATGATATTTTTAACTGATTGCCTTTAAGCAAACATTAATTTTGGCTAAAAGTAATTCTATAACATCTTACGCTGTATCAAGGTATAACAAGCCTTTATTCATTTCAGTTTTTTTGTTCGTTGTTTTCTTTCGGTCTTGAATCCCTTTACAAGTTTTAATGTCGACGCGATGGCGTAGTAGTTAGAGCTCCCGCTTCGCAGTCGATAGACCTGCAATTCATTCCCCTTGTCGAGTCGTACCAAAAGACTTTTAAAAATGGTATCCACAGCTTTTATGCAAGTCGCTCGGCATTTGGGGGAGGTTGTGAAGAACAAGCCGGCAAGTTCGCTTGTTGTGTCATTGGGCAGGGCACTCAACGGAACGCCCTCACCTTTATGTGGAATACAGGTGGTCCAGACACCTAGGAAATAACAACTCCCAAGCGCGTGTGGACATTCCGTCCAAAAGACAGCAATACAGTTCGCTTTCTCGTGAATGGAGGATAAACATGGTGAAACAAAAAAATACAAAGCGGTGTTACGTCATAATCTTAAATGGTATTACAATGCTTGCTACCATATAGTGAGAACAGCAGCAGCCAGAAAAATTATCCACTAATATTTTGAGAGCAAACATAATAGTGAATCCCACTAATGATATTTGTAATTGATAGGCTCTTTGTATCGGTACGAAACACTAATCTTCATTTAAAATAGAGAGGTCGGGATTAGGGGCTAAGCTAAATGCAATAAAATCCCTTATTTAAAATAAGATCAAGATAACGCAATAATGGCATCAATTTGTAAAACTGGACAAAAAGGGAGTGTTTTTCTTTGAAAAAAGCTTAATAGACGTCTATTGCAATAGGTTATATGATTTTGAAAGAAAGCATGGCCCCTTTTAATGCTATGGCCAAATTACAACACACAACAAAGCCAAAGAACTTAATGTCATAAATATCAATACAAAAGAGCGCCTGCAAAATTGCGACATAGGCCTACCGCTGAATAGCTCATTTCTGTATGAGTCAATGCAACCACCATTTGGGCGCCGCTATCAATTTTCTGCTATGTTTTACCCTCCCCTATTTTCCCTTGCACTTATAAAAAGTAGGAATAATAGTTCGTGACATCATTCTTTTTTTTAGATCTACCAGTCGTGATTCATAAACCAAGATGATCATCACCATTCCTGTTTCGACCTTATTGGGTCTCATCAGGCGGGTGCAAAATTAGGGCTTACCGATGTGACTTATTGTCCATGTCATGTGTGTGTGTCCTTGAATGCGACCCACTCACCAACTATCACAGTGGCACAGAAATTGATAAACAATGTTGCTTTGATGTGAAGCGGGTAGTACATCTTTTTGAGCTGCAGGTAGAAGTTTTCTGGTGGTGTAGACAATGCGTGGTTGTATTTCTCAAAGGCTACAACAGAGGAATAAGCAGCACGTACCTACAACCATTCTTCAAGGCATACTTCTCAAAACTGAAGCACACTGGCCCGCTCTTGCAAGCTAATAAGAAGCCTTAAAGCTGAAACTTCTTTCTCCGCTCTAGGGCAGCATCTCTTACAAAACCTGACATGTGCACGCGAATACAATGATGGCAAATTTTCGATTTTTGCCCGTGGCCGTACTTCTTTTCATCTTTTCACCTTTCAAGCCACTTACATCAAAACATCTAAATTAAATATATGTAAACAAAAGGAATTCGTGTAAGGTCTAAAAATTTCACATTAGTTTCCGCTCCTTCTATTGGTCGCTCCTTTTACTAATCACGATGGAACATTTTTCTTTTCTCTTTTCGTCAACTGCGTCTCTATATAACTGACTCACTTCATCTTTTTAACTCTATTTCTAACAAATTCTCTTCAAAAGTGTGAGACAAAAAGCTTCGAGAATATGAATATTCTACTTTCCGCAATTTTCAAATTCTGTACCACAAATCAACTCTTCAAATATAGCCTAAAGCAATCTAATAGAATCCCAAGTTTAAGAGAAAAAATCAGAATAAGACCATAAATTTAATGATTTGTAAAACTGAATTTACAGAAAATATTTTTTTGAAAATAGCACTGCCTGATGAACGCCTACTAGAAGATTGTGAATAAATTCGAGGAAGCCATAGCCGCTTTTATCGCTCTGCCGGAAACAAGGCAAATGGCGCAGCCAAAGAATCTAATACCACAAATATAAATACGAAAGGGGCAGCACCACATTGCAAAATATGCTTACCATTGAATAGTTTATTTCTGTAATTTGGAAAGCTACCACCATTTGGAAACCACCATCATTTTTGACTGTGTTTCAATTCTTTCCCCTCACACTATTTAAAATTGCTGATGGTAGTTCGTGGTAAAATTCTTTGTTTGTGAGCATTAGTAGTCTTGGTCAAGAGAATAAGATAATCATCATTACGTGTGCAGGAATTGTAGAAGTGCATAGATTTCATCAACTTTTTGCTCCTGTTCACACAAGAGCTCCATGGGTGAAGCCGGCGCAGCCGGTTGAACCCAGATACCTAATCGCGACGTTACTGATGGGGGCCGTACCGGGTGACGCCAGCAGAACCGTGTAGTAGGAATATAAGAACATACCTTAATATCTGATATAAGACACCAACCACCGTGCGGAGAAACCAAAAAAACTGGTAAATCCAATTTTGCTGCCTTTTGCTAATACTTTATGAGAAAACATCAAAGCAAATCAAAAAAGTTCGTAGTTATAACTTTACTAATTTAACACAAACTAGCAATGACCTCAAAGTCTGTAATATTATTGTTTACTTCATTAATATGTGAATCGTCATGTCATAAATGTATAACTTGGGTTTCATTTATCAAATTTTAAAGAAATCAGTAGCTTCGCCTTAGTTGACAATGTTTAGCGAAACGTACTAAACAGACTAATACAGCAGCATAGTGGGTCGGGTATTTTTGCTGAAAATCGTCGGAGGAATTTGATTTCACATTCTTTATTACTGTAAAACTAGCTTGCGCAGCACAAAGTAATAAAATGATTACATCGAACAAATAGTTTTTGGTGAGCCGCATGCCAAGATTGTAGAAATTTTTGAATACAGAATATTTCCTTTACTTTTAAAATCATCTTTCTAATAAAAATTGTTTTGCCTATTTCAGTCTCGAACTCACATGAAGCTCATTCACTTGGTGATCAACTATTTCAAATAAGCTGGCGAGCCCATCAAAGGTTCTTGCTTGCCGTATGGTTGCCTGGCCTGCTCTAACCACACTGACAAGTTTGACAAACAATTTTTAATTTTATTCAAAAACATTCTACATGAGAATGGATTGAGCATTAAACCAAAAAGGATTGATGTGTTTACTGCAATATGGGATCTAGCTTGCTTCAAACAAGATTTGTAATTGTCCAATTTTTAAGCCCTGAAAAATAAAAATTTCTTGGCACAAAAAAGTCATCAACTTCATGCGCTTGAGAGTTGAATCATTAAATTCGCATAAAATCATTTGTACGGTTTATTTAAATGTATATCAATTTCGTTGTATAAATGTTTATATTAGTTGTGTATAACGGGCAGCAAATACACAACCGATGCGAGGGCGTAATGGTTAGAACGTCTGCTTCACAGTCGGTAGACCCGGGTTTTATTTCCCTAGTCGAGTCATGCCAAAAGACTTTAAAACATGGTATTTACAGCTTTCCTGCTTTGCGCTGAGCACAAAAAGGATTGTGTCGAAAAAAACCCGGCAAGTTCGTTTACTGTGTCCTTGGGCAAAGCGCTAAACAGGTAGCCTCTATGTCTATGTGGCAGACTGATGGCGAAGCCAAACAGTCTACCCGTCGTGGTGGCCCAGTTTAACTGAAAACAAGCAAAAAGGGCTAATGAGAACCTCATGACACGAGAAGCGTCTCCAAAAAAAAGATCTTGCCCAAACGAAAAAGTGACAAAAAACAAGATCGTCTCAGAAAAACAATGTTTTAAAATGCTGACTGAAATTTTTTTATTTGCTATATTTATCCTCCATTTACGAGAGAGCAAGCTGTATCGCTATATTTTGGACGGGATGTCCGCAACTGCTGGGGAGTTGCCATTTTCGAGGTGTTTGGGCCACCTGTCTTCCACATGGAGATGGGGACGTCCCGTTAAGTCCCGTTAAGGACACAGCAAGCGAACTTGCCGGCTTGTTCTTCAAAACCTCCGCTAAATGCCGAAGGCCAAGCAGGAAAGCTGTGGATACCTTTTAAAGTCTTTTGGGGATTGAACTCCAGGTCTACCGACTAGGAAGCGGGTACTCTAATCACTACGCCGTCGTGTCGGTTGACTAAGGTATGTGACTAATGAATGTGACTAAGGTAGTTATGACCAGTGCGGTGGTGTTGTGGTGTGAGCGTTCGCTTTGTTGTCGGTAAACTTGGGTTTAGTTCTATTGTGGAGTCATACTAGAGGCTTTAAAATTGGTATTCACAGTTTTCCTGGTTAGCGCTCAGCAATACGAGTAATGCAGAGGGTGAGATATGCAAATAAGTTTACTCAGATATGATCAAAAAAGCGCTATTAGCCTCAAATAGCTTGAGCACGTAAACACCAAAACAACAGCAGCAATTAATTAGAACAGATAGCCGTATCAGTCTCCGGAACTCCAAATCAAGCTCACGTTATTGGCACTGCTAAGGCTAACAAGTATATTAATAAATAAACAACAAAAACAAGAACAATGTAGTTTCTGCCTCACAAAGTTTAAAATCGCTATATGACATTATAAACGTCCACTTGCATGCATATTTTTGTACAGAAGCGTTCAAACTTTACATTACAAGGGCAATTTAAATGGTTTTAGTTTTGGCCTCTTAAACCCTCAAAATAGAAAAAAGATCTTTATGTAGCAAAGAAATTCTATGCCACTGAGGCACAACGAGCACAAATTGTGATATTGCACCAAAGAGGTTATTCATGACCTTAGATTTGGGTTGAAATTGGCTGTAGAAGTAGGCTTTGTGCATTGCTTTAGACAAATTTGAAAAGTAAGATTAAAACTGTGATAAGCTCAAGTTTGTAAAAAACTTTGAAAAACTAGCATAATCAAAAAGCTGTTGCATGCTGAACAAAACAAGCCAGTTATCACTATTCAAACAAACATGCATACGTTGGCAACTTTGCCAAAAGTTTTGATTTAAATGCAGCAAACAACATTGAAAACTAAGATTGACCAACAATTTAAAATCCATGTGTTTGGCAATTGCTTGTAAGTATGACAGTTGGAGTCCTTAACAGTTAACCACAGTCTATTTTTTTGGATTAATCGATATTGCAGTAGTTTACTGCAAAGCATCTCCGTGTTTGAATGCTATCGCAAGTAAAGGTACAACAATAGATCCTGCTGTTTACTGCAACCCTAAAACACCTCCATACCCGCACCAAAGGTGGCAACAAATCATCATAAAATGATACATTAGTAGCCACTTACTCTTCCAATGCCATGTTGAAATGCTTATCTTGAAATGAAAGAAAAATTACCAAATGATAATATATAATTAAAATGTTTATTTTTAAGTTTTTGTAAAGTAAAACTGTATCGGTAAACAAAATTTTAAATTTTAATTTGTTTTGTGGTGGTCCTGTTCTGTCGTATTGACTGCTGGGCTAATTTAATAGACCACGGTTTACCTGATTTCAAATTTGAAAAACTTTCAATTATCACAGTAGTGATGATTCACATTAGAAGCGAAAACCAGAGATGCGAAAACTTGTTTAAGACGTTAAAATTGTTGCATTTTTGTCTATTGTGATCAGCCGTAATTGTTTAATTTTGATTGTTTTCTGATGATTTCCCGGATATGGAAAACTGACGTTATAAAAATGATTAGCATTTTATTTAAACAAATAGTTGCCTGTATCCAACCTTTGTTAAACGTAATCCGTGTATGCGTAATTTGAATTTAGCCATCAACACTATTCTTTAACACTACCATTACAGGGGTGATCATTTTGACCATTTTTGATATTTATTGCTTGCGTAACTACATAATGTAGACAAATGCAATCACATTGAAATTTTTAAACAATTCCCACAATCTTTGCCGACTTTTAGTGAGTTGATTTTTATTGCGTTACAACAACCATAGCGTGGGAAGGGAAACGATTTACCTTAAATTACGTGAAAAGTCATTTTGACCGTAAGGCGATTTTTAATTTATCTCGATAGAAATTAATCGTTAGAACAAAGTTTACTTTTCTATTGTTTCAAAACAATTACGCAAATTTACTGCAACAACTGACAGTTAGTTACTAGTCATGCTTGTTTAAAAATTTAGAGTCTTTTTGCTGAATGTCGCGCCCAGAACGTTATAGCAGTGTCCAGGCTTTAGCTTGGCTAAACGCAATTGCAGAAGATGATTTATGGGGTGAAAGCGAAGATGAATATGTTTGTCATGGCCTAGATCATGTGTCGGCAAATTTGTAACACATACAACCTATACCAAAAGTGTTTACTTCAGATGAATTGGACTCAGAGTGTGAGTCTTTGCCAGCTGTGGCACTGGCAGCGATAATGCAAACACTACAGTACAAGTGCAGGAAAAAGAACTTATTCTAAACCCCACAGAAATCGAATTGGCTGTTAAAGATGGCACAAAGTGGAAATGAATCAAATTTTTTGCCGAGGCGAAAGGTAGACTTCAAGCTTAGAACGTACCAACAGAAAGTGAAAGCCTAACACGACATGCCAATCGCATGATAGATGGCCCGCTAAGTGCATTTAAGATACTTGTCAGCAATACAATGCTTAACCATATTCAACGATGTACAGAAGCTGAGCTCGCAGAGTGAAAAAAAGCAATGAATGGAAACTCCCAGTAGATGAGCTAAAAGCTTTCATTTCTTTGTTGTTTGTGTGAGGAGCATTAGGAGAAAAAAACCGAACAATTCTTGAAATTTGGGATAAAAAAGGAAGAGTGACTTTTTTTCCAGAAACGATGGGCAAAAATCGCTTTTGCAAAATGATGAGATTTTTTCGATTTGATATGCGGAATACAAGACTATCTCGACTCTAAACGGATAAATTTGCTTTGATTCTGTCTGGGATAGGCTTGTTGATAACTGCATTGTTTGATGCAAACCAGGGGAAAACATTACAGTGGATGAACGATTATTTCCAACTAAAGTCCGTTGCAGATTTACCCAATATATGGCGAATAAACCGGACAAATGCGGCATCAAAATCTGGCTAGCTGTTAATGTGGAATTTAAATACATAACAAACGCCATACATCATCTTGGCAAAGATAAAACTACGTTTATTCAAATCAAAGACAATCTGAGAGCGTGGTTATGAGGATAGTGGATTCATACTTGAAAAAACGCCAAAACGTCACTACCGATAACTCTTTTTTGTCTATTCATCTTGCTACAGAGCTCAGGAAAAAAAGACTTCAGTTGTCTGGACTCTGAACAAAATTCGAAGGAAAGTTTTGCCACAAATAAAATCTTTGCACCCGAGTATATATTCTAGCAAGCTCGCAAGCAAAAAACGACAGCAACCAAACTGCAACCTTGACAGTTTACAAATGCAAACCAAAGAAGAATGTTTGTATTCTTCTCTCAATTCACATACTTGTTATGGTCAACAATACATCAAAAAATAAACCGGAAACTGTTACATTCTATAACAAAAAGAAATGCGGTGTTGACATTGCTGACCAGATGGTTCATGGTAAATAAATGGTAAAATAAATTAATACATGGTAAAGGCAGTTACACGGAAGTAGCCAGTGGCTGTCTTTTACAATAATTTAGACCTTGCTGTTATTAATGCCTAACATTTGTTCGTCACCATCATTTTTTGACTGTGCTTCAATCCTTTCCCCTTCGTACATTCACAAGTATCAATTGTAGTTTGTGGCAACATTCTTTGTTTGTGAGCATTAGCAGTTTTGATGAAAAGATAAGGATTTTCACCACTACGTGCTCAAGAATTATGAATGTGCATAAAAAACACAATTTTTTCGTTTCTGTTTGAACAACTGCACAATGGGTGAAGCCGGCGCAGCCGGTTGAAGCAATATTTCTAACTCCGACGTCACTGACCGGGCCCTGAAGGCAACGCCGGCAGAGCCGGCTAGTAGCTTATATACTTTGAATATGCTCTTAAACATATTATAATGAACTTGCACCTTTGATTTATTCTAATGCTTTTTGTTCATTTAGTTACTTGCACGACATTATTACAATAAAAGAACTATATCACAGAACAAACGTTTAACGTATGAAAGCAATTGTTTGCAGAAAAATGTTTTATTTTCTACTAGCCGGCGTCGCGCAGGGCCACCCATCAGCAACATCAAGATTAGCAACATTAAAGTTAACAACATCGGTTCAACTGGCCAAGTCGGATTCACTCAATGGATAGTTTTGAAAGTAGTGAAAAAGGGCAATCTTTTTTGACATAGCCATATCTCATTTTGAAACAAAATCATTGTTGTTTGAAACGAAATTAATTAAAAAAACATTATGAGCAGCTGCGCATAGCCACTACACGTCTCCCAAGTTTGGCAACGTTTTATTTCCCTGTTTTTACCATAAGAGTCTCTATACTTAACACACTTTTATTTGTTAAATTCAGCAAGTGCTTGTAAGTATCAGATATATCAAAGTTGCGAAAGAGAACCAAGGTGATTGATATTTGTTATCAGGATTAAGCTATTAAATATTACGCTCACCACTTACAACTTTTTCGTAACTATAGGCGTATTTGTTTGAGCTAACGCTTCTGGCTGCACGCATATTGCTTGGTCCTGGTATATACCCATCTAGGCAAAAAGCAAACTGACTCAAAATGAAGCACTCACAGTTAAGTGATTACAATAGCAGGGCTCCAATTAGTAATGTCGAGGTTGAGAAAATCAGATCAGCTGGGTGCGCCGGGCTCATCTAATTGCAAAGGAAATTGCTTCAGCATTAAGTTGGTAGGTATCTCAACACTAATATTTTGTTGCGAATAACAAAACAAGACTATTTTTAACCCCTTGTTTGTAGGGGCATCACCAAGTGTTCTGCTTGGGTTAAGCTTCTTTTTAAAAATTTTAGAGATTTCATTTTTGTAAGCAACTCTTAGAAAATGTGAATAGCTTGTTAGGATACCCAGTCGGAAATTTAGCCTCGATTATTCTGTATCATACTTGGTTTTCCCTTGCTTATCCTTGATTTTATCATGCTTATTGACAATTATAATCAATTATAAATCAATCTTCGCAATGCTTGATTATCCTTGAAAACTCGTGGAATAATATTGATCTTTCGTATAATCGAGAAACATGCTTGGACAAGAATGATTTTGTTTATTTACATCATGCTTGTTGATCCAATCAAAAATATGTAGCATAACAATCCTTGATGATCCTTGAAGAATCGTCGAAAACGAATACCTCAAGAAGCATACTTCAACAAGCATAAGCTTGCTTAATTTTTTATTCAAAGAAGTGTATGCATGAACTTACATTTACAAGTAAACTAAAATTATCAGATTAGCTTAAATTTTTTGTCGAGAAGAGCCTAATTGTTTTTAAATGCAGCTAAAAATTTTGTCCCACAAACTTATTAAGAAAAAGTGTTTCAGAAGCAGGCATAAAATCTCAATGATTTAGGGCAGGGGTCACGGACCTGTGACACTTTTAATCAACTATTGCTGTTCCGAACATTTTTTCAAGGCAGCAGTTTGGATTTTAAGGATAACTTGCTTGCTTGCGTAACGCATGTAAAACGTGATTTGAAACCGTTTATCTCCAAAAAACCGTTTTGTTAAACTGATTTACAAAATATATCTGTTGCAAATATGCAGAAAATGAGCCGTTTTTTAAATTGTAAGAGTTGGCTGAATTTTTTTCATGACTTAGGCGGCGGTGGTAGTGGTAGTCGGTTGACCCCATTTCTCTTTAGTAATGGGTTAACAGATCAAGTCCGTGGAGTCCCAATAGACGGCCAATCCCCACGGACTGGACTAGTTTGTGTGTTTGGGTATGGATAAATATGACCATTTTTATGGAGTCGGAAGAAAGACAGTTAGGCACGAGTTATGTTGTGTAATGTAGATCAGATCCACTGACGCTGCACGAAGGAATCCTGTGAAAATAAAAGGATACAAGAAGGCTGTCCTCGTTGCATCGTAGTTGAGAGCGTGGCTTAGGTCCTCCCCAAAACTGTATGTTAGGCTACCCAAATTTTTGTTTCTAGCTCTCTTGTCAACTCTTTTGTATGTGTGATATGATAGGTTTGCATTAAGATATTAAGCGCCAAAACAGCGAAATTCATTTTGTCTAAGCGCGTCATTATACAGGGGCGTATCCAGGGGACCGCTGGGGCCGTTGGGACCGCGCCCCCTCGATGAGTAAATGTATAATAAATTTTCGAGTGAAAAACTTTTAAGCTTTTCATCGCTCACCATTTGCCGTTAGGAGTATTTTGTGAGATTCGTTTAATCAAATTTATCAGTATGACGTAACAAACGAAAACAAACATGCTAGGAGAGGAATAAATGGACAAACTTGTTACGAAGTTGAAACAAAAACTTAGCGTACAGGTCGAGCAGCGATAAGAATGGAATAATCAAATAACATCATAGAAAGGAGAAATTTATAACTGACATAAATCTAAACGCCTAATCGACATTCGTGTGTTTATGTCGCTGTAATGCTATGAGTGATTTCAGTGACTTCGCAGTTCTAATGGAAAACAGCTTATCACTTTTAGTTTATTTATCACTAGCCGGCGTCGCTCGTCAGAGGCCCTCCATCAGTAATGCCCAGGTTTAGTATTTCGATTCAACCGGCCAAGCCGGCTTCACCCATCCAGCTGTTGTGTGAGCAGTAGCGAAAAGTTAATGAATTCTATGCACTTTCACAATTCTTGTACACGGAATTGTGATTATCATATTCTTTTAATCATGACTGGCAATGCTCAAAAAGAATCTTGCCACAAATTATGACAATTAATACTTGTGTGGGAGCAGGGATTGTATATACGTAATCAAAACTGATTGTAGCGTCAAAACTGAGCTTGGTTTTCTTGATTCCCCATAAAATAAATTTGTAAGAATTGACAGTTTTCATTCTCTTCTGGTAAAAGACTTCCAATTCTATGATAAACTTGACCTTGAACTTTGAAAGTTGGCATAAATCCCCCTTGTGTAACAATTTTAGCTCCAAAAGATGTCATTTGAAATGCTGAGTTATACTTTTGAATATGCTGAAGAAAATGTTTTGAGTCAGAAGTGGAGCCGGTAAGAAGATTTTTTAAAGGTTGTGGTGGTTCTTGAAACGTTGCCAATTGAACTTTACCGTTAGAACAGCACACACCAGGAGGTTCATTATCCCATTTTTTAGCTCTGCAATAATTGCAGACCTTAGACATAGAACCAATAGTGATTACTTCTTCAGCTGCATAATCATGTTTTGGATCATAATGAAATGCACCTTGTTTCCATTGCCTTGTAGTAAATGGTTGAAACCTCAATTCACGTTGCCTGCTCCTACTTCTCAAAAGTCTTATTTGACGGTTTTCTTGTGATTCCTGCTATCGAGATATAGCATCAATCTGTATCCTGGTTTGTTGTTGTTCTTGAGATTCCCGCTGCCTATGGGCATCAACTTGTCTTCTGCTTTGCCTCTGTTCTTTTGTTTCTGATGCTCTTGCTACATGTTTTCTTCGTGCATCTGCAGATTTTCCAAATTTAAGTCTCTTCTTAGGAGGCATCTCAATGTTTTTTTTGTTCTTGAGATTTCCGCTGCCTGGATATAGCATGCCTATGGGCATAAACTTGTCTTCTGCTTTACCTCTTGATCAACGACGGGTAAATTCTCTAAAAGTACAGTCTTACTTACAACCATTAAATTTTGGAATTGTATTTGTCACAAATTTTTTTCTGTTTGTGGTACCTAACAAAAACTTTAGACAACTCTAGTATTTTAATATAGGTTGAATAAATATAGGCTCGTAGTCCCCCATAGACGATTCTGATCGAAATCAAAGTACCGTACTTGGCTTCCCTGGAAAAAGTTATATAAAATTCATATGTTTGTTTGTATCTAAATGTCTCCAGTTTTATTTTTATAGCGGACATACAGACAGACAAACTTTGAGTTTTATATATATAGATGACCAAGATCGAATTATAGCTGGAAAACAAGTCATGGATGCTGATTTCTCCTATAACTACTTTCGGTAGGTACTCGAAAACAAATCATTCATGCCACTTTCTCCAATTCGGAGATATTATCCCAAGATCATTATAAATAATGGCCCCGAGTTCTACAGCGGCAGATTAAAGAAAGCATTGGTTACAAAGCCATGCTGCAGTATACATCAGCTTTGGTAAAGCATTAAGTGCGGTACGTTTATTGAATGCTGCTCTGTACGAATGAGTAAATATAGAAATAGTAATATGATTCTTTGCATTTGTAGAAGTAAGATAAGCCGAATTTAACATCATATTCACTATCTCGCGCTTAACTCTCTCCTCTATTTGTTCTTAGGGCCCATGAAACGTCTGTTATATTTCAAATCTTCGATAAATAAATGAATTGCTTGATTATTAGTTGGGCCATCGATTACCGGGAGACGAGATAGTGAAGTTAAAATTTGTATCCGAACTTATTAAGATAGCACCACTTCGGTTTTTCAAGGCGCTTGGAGGGATCGAAGATTACGGTGATAGTTCAAGCGAGTTGTTAACCGGCGCGATGGTGCAGTGGTTAGAGCGTCCACATTGTAGTCGGTAGACCTGGGGCTCATTCCCTAAGTCGAGTCATACCAAAAGACTTCAAAAAATGGTATTCACAGCTTCCCTGCTTGGCACTCAGCATAAAAAAGGGATAGTGTGGAGAACAAGCCGGCAAGCTTGCTTGTTGTGTCCTTGGGCAAGGCACTTAACGGGACGCCTCCGTCTTTATGTGGCAGACAGGTGGCCCCACCCGTACTTCACCGGATTATAATTGTGAAGTTGCTAACCCAGCATGTCAGACGACTTTTGGGTACCCACCAGTGGCAGTCCGCCTTGTTGGTGGTGGGGCTACCAGTCACTCAAGACTGGTTCGAAACGGGCTGCCATCTTCCCCTAGCCTAATATCACTTAGGTTGACGGCATGAACCTGAATTACCGTTCATGCCGTACCTCCATCCCAAGGAAGAGGAGGGGTAAACACACACACACAGTTGTTCAAAAAAGGACTTCAGACAAGAAGTTTGTCACAAGATCTTTAGTGGAAGGTGCAAAGGGCCTAAGCTACTGTATAACCGGACGTTAGCCTAGGCTAGAAGCTATAGCCTAGCTGCAAGCGATAACACATATGGCTGGCAAGCCGGTTTACTAGGCAACCAGACCAGTATTTAGCATAGGCTACCGGTATCAGATTGGTGGCGTAGCAAACTGAAATAAGTTCCCTACATAACTTTAAAAATAGTTTTTTTAGCCAGTTGTAAGCGCAAGAAAAAGGTTGTTTACATACTTTTAGGGGGCTGCAGAAATTTTGAAAGAAGCTTTGAGGCATATTTAGAAACAAATCAGTATACGGAAAATATTTTCGTTTTTGAGCAAATAAACACAGCTTAATAAAAAGGTTATACTGTTATAGGCTGTTTAGTTAACCATTTTTGTGTGATTGGTGTCGCTACCGTGCTATGGCAAAACGACAATCAACAATGCAAATATTTTTCAAAAAAGCTGACAGAGCAAGTGCCACTGAGTACGCTGTGGATGAAAAAAAATTTTTTACTAGCGATGGCATCTCGGCCAGCGGCGAAGATGTTTTAGAGGATGCTATTCCTGCGATACAGAGCGATGAGAATACCAGTAATAATCAGCAAATTGATATGTGTAAAATTGCCTTCTACAGTGAAAGGAGTCAACTTTCTGCTGAACAAAAATTTCATATTTTAACCAATCGCGATACTCTACCGCATAATTTTCAAGTTCCTGGTCGACTAGAAAAACTTGGCTGTCAACGACATTTTCCAGCGAAATGGTTACAGCACTATAGCTGGTTAGAGTATAGTGTTATGGCAAATGGAGGATTTTGTGTGCCATGCATGCTGTTTGGTATTCGTTCCGATCGTGCAGATTTGGGTGTTTTGGTAAGCAGACCACTGACGAATTTCAAAAAAGCTACCGATGAACTTAACGCACACGACAAGAAAGCTAGTTATCTTGATGCTGTAACCAGTGTTGATCTGTTTCTTAAGGTTATGAGCGGTAAATAACCGCCTGTTCATCAACAAGCCAACATTGCTCTTGCTAATCGTATGGCAGCAAATAAAATAAGATTGGTTCCTATAGCTAAGACTATTCTGCTTTGTGGGAGGCAAACTTTTGCTCTCAGAGGGCACGACGATAGCATCAAAACCATAAAAGCTCAGCTGACAAGCAATTCTGGAAACTTTAAAGCTCTGTTGCAGTTTAGAGTTAATGCTGGTGTGAAGGACCTGGAGCTTCATATGAAAACTGCTCCAAAAAACGCAACTTGCTGTTCCGCAACGATCCAAAATGAGATCATCGACGTAACTTGCACACTTATACGTAAACACATCATAGAACGTGTGAAGAAGTGTCGATTTTATAGTGTAATTGCTGACAAAGTGACCGATGCGGCCAATAGAGAACAACTAAGTTTGGTAATACGCTACTTTGATCCTAAATCGAAAACGGCAGCAGAGAGGCTACTGCATTTTGCTGCATGTCATTTGGGCGTCACTGGCCATGCAATTGCAGAGACGACATCAGACCTTTTTCAGAAAAACCATCTCGATCCTAAGCGGTTGCGTGGTCAAGGATACGACGGTGCAAGTAACATGGGTGGAAAAGTCAAAGGAGCGGCAGCTATAATCACCTCTAAACATCCACTTGCTCTCTACTTTCATTGCGCTTATCACCAGCTCAATTTAGGTGTAATGAAATCAATGGAGTTAATTAGCGTCAGAAACTAGATGAGTACCTGCAAAAAACTACATGATTTTTTTTTATGTACATCCTAAACGCCAGCAAAAATGGAGGATGCGATAGATAAATGCTTTTCTCAGTGTAAACAAAAAAATAAAGGAACTTCTCGCACCAGATCGATTGCACGCCTTAAAACTTTGGATACTCTATGTTGTCTTCACCCAGCTGCTGTTGAGTGCATGGCAGTCCCGTAGCACTCCAACTTCGGGCCCCCCCCAAAGTAAGCGCAAGAGCCCCTGCGCACAGGTCATATCACTTTAGAGGTGTAAAATTGAAAAGCTGCATTAAGAAAATACACCACAATTTGTACATAAGTAAACAGGCTAATGTCAGAATAAAGCATGCCGATATCGAAGGTGCAAGTCATAAAAAATTCGGCACCGATGCCAGAATTCAGTGGGACATTTATGCAGACTCTGCGAAACGAAAGCAATGACACTGAAAAACATGAAAAAGTTATAAAAACACAGTATCATTTAAATAGTCTGGAGCGAACCTTTTTGTTCGCAAATGCTGTTATGACATTGTCATAATCAAGAGATCGGGCGCACTCATTTTCGGTTGACAACATGGCTAATGAAGATAGTCTACTGTCTGTCATAGACGTTCTATTAAAAGTTTTGATCAGTTTCAATTTGCTGAAGCTTCTTTCAGCGCTGGCAACAGTCACGGGGCAAGTTAGTAAGATTTGAAGTGCGATGTACACATTCGGATACAATTCAAATAAATGAGTCTTTAGAAGATAGTTCAGAAAGTCTTGAGCCGTATTGAGATTGCGTTTTTTTTGTAAAATTAAAACAAACCGCTCTAGCTCAGCGCTCATTTCATCAGAATCAATGTCACCGAACTTTTTTTGGAACTCTTTACAGCAAGTAAGAAGAGCATTTTCTTGTTGCACAAGCAAAAGTTTGTCTCGTGTGTACAAAAACGAAAAGGCGGAAGAAACCTCACGTAACAAATTAAAGCGCTCCTTTATTGACATAATAGCCTGGTCTACTAATGGATAGAAAAAGTTGCTTTTAAATTTCAGTTCAGGAGTAGCTCGTTGTTCCTCTTCACCTTAGTAATCAAACAATCTTCTTTTCTTTCCACTTCTTGACGGAGGTAAAGAAGGATCAATATCCAATTCCTGTGCTATTTCAACAGCAGATGTTGCGGCACTGTCATAACCCGTTGTGCGATAGTTTTGCAAAACCTTTTCAGTTGCCTAGATTTCCGTTTCCATTGTATGAAGGGAGACTCCATACGATTGAAGAATCTTGCTTGCTTTATTGACTTGGAATAGGATATCATACCAAATAAACACCGACAAAAGAAAACTCCATTTTGATAAATGAGCTATCAACGATTTTGTTTCTGAGGCAGCTCTTCCATCTTTTCTTTCTATGGAAATGGCTTCCAAGTCTTTCAGTGCCAGCAACACCTCTTTTAAATTGTATCGAAGAGGTTTGATGCATTTAATTCTGCTTTCCCAACGAGTATCAGATTGTGACTTTATGGACAGCTCCACATGTTTCTTCAAAATTTCCCAACGCTGAGCAGAGGAAGAAAACAGCACATACAACCTTGTAAGTACTCCAAAAAATGTCAATGCTTCCGTCGATCAATTAGCACTGTCAACAACAACTAAGTTAAGGGTATGGTTTGCACAGGGCACGTAAACAGCTTTGGGATTGATGTCTAGCATTCTTGCTTGGACCCCAGAATGTTTTGCTTTCATGTTAGCACCATTATCATATGACTGACCTCGACAATCAGACAATTCGAGTTGCAGTTCGGTCGCTTTTTCTAAGAAAGCGTCCAACAAGCCTTTCCCAGTACTGTCACTTATTCTCAATTGGCAAAAAAATGTTTCTTTAACAACAGCAGCTTCTTCATTACATAGTACATAACGCAGAATGACAGACATTTGTTCATGATGTGACATATCTGGAGTGCAGTCCAAAATTATAGAAAAATATTTTGCCAATTTCAATTGCTGTAAATTTTCAACTTCTGTCGCTAGCAATTCAATTAGTTCATTTTGTATGGTAGGACTCAAATAGTGATCTTTAGTGTTTTTATTCTTGATTCTGTCTTGAAGCTCTTTTAGGATCGGATCTCTTCTTGCCAAAAGCTCAAATATAACCAGAAAATTTCCATTGTGAGGAGATCCTAAGACTTCTTCAGATCCTCTAAAAGCAAGATTCCTTTCCGATAGAAACAAGGCAATGTCGATAAGTCTCTCTAAAACATTTCTCCAAAAACGTCTTTCATTGAAAAAAATATTCATCTCGCGTTTGTCGATAGTGGATGAATTTCTTATCCCTTCAGCTAGCAACATCCATTGACTGCAGCATTCTTGGTGGGAAATGCCGTTTTCATGGTCTTTCAGTTTTTTCGAAAAACCCTCCCATGTATTTATACCACTACAAAAGGGGCTTAGTGTTTTTCCAAATAGCTTACAACAAAAGCAAAAAACTTGATCTGATTCCCCAGAATAAACTAGTCACGACCGTGAAACACTTTCACCATTAGGTAACACACGTTTATAATGGTTGGAGGAAAAACGTCGCCTTGGAGTTGTGTTATTATATGGAAAATTCATTATTAGTTGATGTGGTCCACGCTTTACTATATCACATCGTTGAGCATCAGAAATACTTTCAGGCCATTTACATGGGTCATCAGGGATAGGGGTAAATTGAGATTCAGTTATTTTTGATATTGAAGGTTGCGTATTGGCAGGTAAATCACAACTTACATTTTCTGGAAATTCACAATCACTTTGATGCTGATCGTCATAGTCTTCTTTTTCTTGTACACGATAGTTTTCTTCATCCCTCTCGGTACTAGTGTCAGGTCTACTCTGCTCAGTAATCTTGAAAAAATCTGTCATCTTGGGCAATTTCGCTACAGCATCTCGAGCAGTGGCTGCTTCTTTTCTCTTTTGAGCACCACTTTTTGAACGTTTCATTCTATACAATGTCAATAAAATACTTTATCTGCACTCTGCAGTGTATATATATTGTCCCGGTATTTATAGCCAAACAGAATTCCAGACCATTCTATGATTGTTGCGTAACAACGGCATTGTAACGTCAATCGAATATTCAAGATTCTACCAGAAAATCAATCGAAATATTCTAGATTCTGCGAGATAAAATGACGGAGCATTCACTTATGATGTCACAAGCCAATTTCTTCCTACAGTTTAAATCGGTTGTAAACAAGTCTGCTGAACTGAAAATAGTCACGTAGCCAAAAAGCAATTTCAGACTAACTTGGGCCCCCAAAGTTGGCCTGGGCCCCCCCCAATTGGGGGGTTTGGGGGGCGGCTGCTACGTCTCTGGTGCATGGAGATGATTCTTAATAACTCTGCTTCATGGTCTGCAGAAAGTGTGGCTGATGCAAGGTCATTGCTTTCTGCTATAACTTCGCCCGAGTTTTTGGCAGCTTTGATCATCGCCGATCGCATTTTTAGTTACACTGCCAACATCACTCGCAGTTTGCAGAGTCAGTCTAGGGACATAGTGGAAGCTATTTCAGGCATCGGTGTTTTGTGTGATACCTGCAGAGTGTGCGAGACTATGTGTACACTCACTACCGCCGCTGGATGGATGAAACTAAAAAGATGTGTGAAGATATTGGAGTTGAACTCTGCATCCTCATACTTTGTGGTAAACAGCAACATCGTGACAACGTTCCAGCTGGAACACCAGATGAATATTTCAAATGAAATCTTACAATTCTGTTGTTGGATCATGTCTTAATGGAAATGAAATCTAGATTTTCGATTCATCAGCAAAGTGCGACACATGGCCTGTGCTTCGTTCCTGCTACAATGGTTCTCATGGAGCAAGCAGAGGTATTGCAAAAAACTTACATCTGTGGTAAATCTATAGGCTACAAAGCTGACTTGCCTTATCCAGAGAGCGTTTGGAGCGAACTTCATTGCTGTTACGTGAAATGGCAGACAGAGCTTCGTTCGACAAGCACTTCTAACTTGTTGCCGAAGTCTCTCTCCGCATCACTTGTTCATGCCAGCGAACAACTTTTTCCTAATATAAAAACGCTGCTAACGATTCTTTGCATTTTGCCTGTGACGAGCTGCTCCTCCGAACGAAGTAATAGCACGTTGAATATAACGAAGACACGACTCAGAGCCATTATGTCCGATGGGAGACTCACTGGCTTTATGTCAATTTATCGAGACATTGATATTTCAGTAGATGAAGTGATATGCGAATTTTCGAGAAAGCATAGAAGACGATTGCAATTGGAAAATATTATGTGTTAATTTACTAAAAAATGCTAACAATCAGTAGGCTATTCTCAATGAAATGTGGTAGCCTTATCCATTGGAAGACAGCATAAAACCAGCAACAAAAATTTAAGCGTCACTTCATGCATTTACGGCAGGCTCAAATACCAGATTTCTTGATAAGAAATTTAGCTGTCATTAGCCAATTTGTCTATGTTTCAAAATATATGACATTATATTTGCAAACCAAATAGAAAAATATGCTGCATGGTCGGTCTGGTCATACGCACTGCACGGCAAGTACAACGTCACATGCACACGCTTCCAGCCAGGGCCGGATTAAGGCGGGGGCTGATGGGCCTGCAGCCCCAGGCCCACCCAAAAATAGGCCCACCACTATACCAAGTCAACGAAGTCTAAAAAGTTACTCATACGATCACTTTCAAAAAATAGTGAAGGTGTAATTTAGAAATATCATGGGCAAGGCGTTCTCCATTAGAGACCTTGTCATCGTGCAAAGCACAAGCGAAACTGTGTCATAGTAGGAGATACTATTTTATTTGTGTTTTCGTTGGATAAAACATTGTAACCAAAATGTAAACACATTTTGATGTCATAATACAAAATATAACATTATTCCGTAACAATGGCTTTTTCTAAGACTCTGACACGTTCAATTGTTGCCAGTTATTTCGAAGTTTTGAAAAAAATCCAGACAGGTTTATGCTGGGTAAGAAAAGTGAAGCTAGAACAAGTTTAAATAAAAGCAAGCATATTTTCTATAGTCCGGTATTTGAAGAAGGAAGCAGATAAAGTTTTACCAATTAAAAAAAAATGAAGAAGTATAAAAGCGGTTGGGAAAAGGAGAAATCTAGAAGAGAAGCAGAAGATAAACTGAAAAAAGTTGTAGCAAAATCAAAAAAAGTGACTGAGTTTTTTCATATAAGCGAACCAAAAAGCAACATTGTAGAAACGACGTCCAGCAATGCAACCGCTTTGTGTTCATCTTCGAGTGACTGTATTGCAGAACCAGAGCCAAATATAAAAATTGTTTCATCGGAACCAAATTTACAAACCAAGTCATCAAATGTTGCTGAGAATGAAGTGCACAAGGTAAAAGAAACTATTCAACTCGACATGGATGTTGGATGCTGGGGAGTAATTTCAGACCATTCGAGAGATTGCTGCTGCCAAGTAAGAAGTTTAGAGTTTCAACATCTTAATGCAGATTTTTCTACTTCAGAGACATGTTTTACCGGCGATAAATTCAAAAAATCATGCTGGCATCAGTTGGTTATGGCGACTGGAAGCATGCACCACGCGACCTGGCCAGGCACGAATCTTCTAACAAACACTTAAGTTATCTTTCAACATATATCTCTCGAAAAGCAAAAAAAGTTAGCATTTGCAAAGATTTGGAAGAGCAAAAAGAATCTGACAGAAAATATTGGTGCAAAGTATTGGCTCGAGTTTTAAGTGTGATAAAATTCCTATCATCGAGAGGGCTGGCCTTCCGCGGAAGTAGTGAGTTGGTTGGTTCTCCACAAAACGGTAACTTCCTCGGAATGTTGGAATTGTTGGCAGAATACGATACTTTCCTTGCTGAGCATATTCAAAAGAGAGTGAACAAAGGCAAGGGACATGAGTAGTATATAACGACACTTTCGAGCCGGTTTTTGCGGAGGGCTACGTCATTTCCGAACGTGACGTCCGAACGTGGTGATACATGAACTTGAAGGACATTATAACAACTTGTAAACAAATGACAACGTGTAACAACTTGTAAACAAATGACAACGTGTAACAACTTGTAAACAAATGACCACACAAAGACAACGTGTACCAACTTGCAAACAAATGACCACCCAAAGATCTCGCGTACCAACTTGTAAACAAATGACCACACAAAGACAACGTGTACCAACTTGCAAACAAATGACCACCCAAAGACCTCGCGTACCAACTTGCAAACAAATGACCACACAAAGACAACGTGTACCAACTTGCAAACAAATGACCACTCAAAGACAACTTGTAACAACTTAAACAAATGTCAATACAACTTGAAAAGAAATGTTTATAGCAGCTTGTAAATACATGTAAATAAAACTTGAAATTGATTTAATGGCACCCTCGCTTCAGAATACCCCACTTCGAAAGTTCTCCAATTAATTTCACTTTTCAACTCGTTAACAATCTTTGTCTTATTGTAAGCGCAGCTTTTGTAAAACGGAAATAGTAGCTTTTAGATCGTGACTGCAGTCTTTGATAACAATTTCCTTTCGAAGCGTAAGCATTAATCGTGCGTTACCATTCACTTCGTGAAATTGTTTATAAAACCTCTGATAGATTTCTCCTTTTGATTCTCTAGAATGTTGTTTCTTTACTCTTCTATTGGAGGTATTTTTCTTTACTCGTGATATTTCTGCAGTTGGTTGGAATTAATTTACATCTATTTCAGTATGTAGGCAATGGATTCAGTCTTTCTTCAGTCTTTTGTCAATAATTTTCTGACCACACATGGCTCTCATCATAGCTCTCTCCACTCTCTTGCGTTTTTCATTTTCTTTTAAACACCATACCTCACTTAAAACACTACTGTTGACATCGTAAAATCGAAAAGATTTAGTTTTAATTGTGTGCAAATCATAAAACATTCATCTCAAATTTATATTCATTTTCATTAAACAAATCTAAATTGTATCCTATCATCACACTGTTTAAAGATTTTTCCGAAATTTAGCAACTTTTAAACTTATTAATACGAAATTTCTTAGTTTTCAGTCTCCTCAACTCCGCTACATAACAATAAGCACAACTTTTAGCATTTTTGTAGGACATTAACATTAAATTCATGGTTTTACAGTGTCCTTAGCTCCGCTACATAGCAATAAGCACAACTTTTAACATTTTTGTAGGACATTACCTTAAAATTCAGAGTTTTACAGTGTCCTTAGCTCATCTACATAGCAATAAGCACAGCTTTTAGTGTTTTTGTAGGACATTACCATAAAATTCAGGATTTTACAGTTTACCTAGCTCCCCTACATAGCAATAAACACAGCTTTTAACATTTTTTGAAGGACATTAACATTAAATTCAGGGTTTTACAGCGTCCTTAGCTCATCTACATAACAATAAGCACAGCTTTTAACATTTTTGTAGGACATTACCATAAAATTCAGGGATTCACAGTTTACCTAGCTCCCCTACATACCAATAAACACAACTTTTAGCATTATTCGTGGGACATTAACATGAAATTCATGGTTTTACAGCGTCCTTAACTCCCCTACATAGCAATAAACACAACTTTAACATTTTTGTAGGACATTACCATAAAATTCATGGTTTTACAGTGTCCTTAGCTCATCTACATAGCAATAAGCACAACTTTTGACCTTATTCGTGGGACATTAACATAAAATTCAGGGTTTTCAACATTTATGTTTATTACAGCTAGTCGTTAGTTTTAGAGGAAAATAGCCAACAGTTTTCTAGATTATCAGGTTTGCTGGGGAAAATCACAGGCAGCGACGTTGCTTCCAGAAGAGTGCGGTGGAAGAAACAATATTAAATTTGACACAATTTCAAACTTTTATCGTTACTTTTTAGATTAAAATTTCGGTAGCTTGACCAGACTTTTGGGTAAAATATAGATTTGTTTCACATGTGACAGTGAGGTAGTTACATTTTTATGTTTGTTTCACACTTTCTTGGAAGAAAATTTTAGATTGACCAGACTTTTGGGTAAATGTAGATTTGTTTTACATGTGACAGTGAGGTAGTTACATTTTTATGTTAGTTTCACACTTTCGTGGAAGAAAATTTTAAATTGACCAGACTTTTGGGTAAAATGTAGATTTGCTTCACATATGGCAGTGAGGTAGTTACATTTTTATGTTCGTTTCACGCTTTCTTGGAAGAAAACTTCAGTACATTGACCAGACCTTTGAGTGAAATGTAGAGTTGCTTGACATATGACAGTGAGGTAGTTGAAGTACAACGGTGGAAACCTTTTGAAAAGATCACAACAAAGAAGCTTGTTCAAATTCAGCATCACTACTAAATATTATCAACCAAGAAGATTGAACTTTGCTGTGTTTGGAGACTACTTCAAACTTTTACTTGTAATCATTCACCATCCATCTAATTTACAATATCTTTTCATGCAACTAAAAAACAATTATGACGCTGGTTTAAGTAAAAACTATCAAATTTCTCCACCAACATTAAATTTTTCTAAATCAGCTAAGCTTACTATCAACAAAAATCTGATGCAAGCGGAAACATCAACATCACGTCAGCAAACCTTTAACCAATCACAATCGATGTAGAACTTCAAAAATGGTTTTCTATCAACAAAAATCTGACGCCAGCGGAAGCATAGACCGTACGGAGATGATTACGTCTTTAAAGTTATAAACATTCTTACCTCTTATTTGACCAATCACGAACCAGCAAGTGTTTTGATTTGCACTACATCACAAGTTTTCATTACACAATTGTTGGAAAGAACAAGGCAGGTCTAGACAAGAATAGTGATTTTTATTCTTTCTTTGTTAACATTTCTCTATAAAAGTCGTACGGTTTTGCGAGAGAATTAGAAGAAGAACAATGGAAAGCTGCGACGAGACACACACTTCAATAGCTGACGACTATGAAGAGAAAGCAAAAAATGTCGACGTTACAACGAGTCATCCCCACTCTTCATGCTACGACGGGTTGATGGAGCAAACAGCGTTGTTGAGGCGTGCAAGAAAACATCCAGAAGAAGCAAGAAAAATACGAAAAATCTTCCTCGACATTGACAAAGAAGGAAAATCAATACCTGCAGACGGTGAGATGTTGAGAAAAGGCGTGCTGACTGTCTCAAGAGGAAAAGCTCTCTTTTCAACCGATCAGCTTATTCAAGTGTGTATACATATGTTTGAGGGTCTACCGTTTGTGGCATTCAAAGGCCCAACAGACGCCCGGCCTTATGTGGTGGTCATTTTCTCAGCTGACTGTCAATACGGTGATGTCTGTGAAGTGAAAACAAGATTGGAGATTTTCAAAAAAGAGGCAGCTGTAGAAAACTTTCTTATCAGATTTAAAGTGGAATCTATCTTTTCACCCGAGAAATATTTTCAACATCTACAAGATCGATCATCCGGATTCATCATTAGAAACGAAAACTATGGTATCAGCAAGGAGCTAGCCGCTCTTGTGAAAACCTTGAAAGAGGTGAAACACACAGCCGGAAAGAAAAAACGATCTAGTAGTCTGCCTAGAAGTGCTGAACTTTATCAAAAGAAGAGGAAACCCTCTCCACTTAATATAAAACAGTAAATGTGTGATTTTTAACGCATGTAACCGTCTTTAGATTTAAGTAAAATTTGTTTAAAAATGTTGTGCCCTTCTTTCGAATCTGAAGAAACGCGAATCTTAACCTTCTCAGACAATTGGCCTCACCGAGTCGATAATTTAAGTCCTGAACGAATGGCTAAAGCTGGATTTTTGTACAGAGGCAGTGACGATCGAGCATTTTGTTTTTATTGTGGTGTATCTATTTATCAGTGGGCGGACACGGACATTCCAGAAATTGAACATGCAAAATACTGGTCCGCGTGTGCGCATCTAGACAGAACGTTTGGAACTGGTTTCATTAACCAACACAGTAACTTCCGCATTCCAGAAGAGGAGTTTTTGTCGGGAACGAGATTCGGGTTTGCTACCCCTGAAGAAGCAGCAGATCCAACGCTAACGAGAAACCCTCCAATTGAAAATGAAGAACCGAGCATAACCCCCCTAACTGAAGCAAAAGAGTGTGATACATCTCAAGAACTTGTGTGTAAAGTGTGCTTCGATGCTCGAATTAATGCTTTGACAATGCCTTGTGGATATTGCTTTGGATGTCTGAACTGTTCGGCTAAGCTTTATTCAAAGGAATGTCCCATCTGTCGCGTGGTTATTTTGGATGTAAATCGTATTTATATTGTATAATAAAACACTCGATTGTATTCAATTCTGTTTATTACACGTAAAACAGTTAGAATCAACCATTTTTATTGAATAAACTACAAAGTATGAAATGCCAGTTATGTATATGGGAAATGAGAACCACATTCTTTGTGAAAAAATGATGGAAGGTATGAGGATTTTTTGAAAGGTACCGACTTATTGTGAAAAGAATGATGGAAAAGACGTAGATATTTTGAACGGTACCGACTTATTGCAATAAAATGATGGAAAAGACGTAAATTTTTTGAATGGTACTGACTTATTGTGAAAAAATGATGGAAAAGACGTAGATATTTTGAACCGTACCTATTTTTTGGACACACTGTATATCTTCATTATTTGAAATTATTACATTTACAGATTTTAATTCTTGAAAACGTTTGAAATTTTAAATGTTTATCATTTATTAAAGTTGCTTGCAGTTTAAAGTATTAGCAAATTTAGAAATAAGATGTAATTGTTCAGAATAACCCATTTCTATGCTCATAAACCTTGGTCAATGTGAACATTATGCGATAAACCCAATCAAATTTGTAGTATGATCTCAAAAAGTTTAGTGAAAAGTTACTTTCTCAGCTCTGAGAACAATATCTGTGAAGGTAGTATTATCAATTACTCTTAGATTAATGACCACGAATTGTAAACCTGGAAGTTTTCTCATACTCAAAGTGGATGTTATGCAGCAATATGTTAGAGACAATCACTAGAAATTTGTACTGCAAATAAAACAAAATAGGAGAAGAGGAGTAGCAATAGAACGATTTAGGTGTACATTGGAAACAGGTGATCTTTGAAATTACATGTAGTGGCGATACAAGTTAATGTTTGCAGCTGGTACACCGAACCCACCACCTATCTGTAGATTTCAATCGTCATAAGTTTGTTTTTTGTTGCATAAAATAACTTGTAAGGTAATCAAAATCTGACAAACAATTGGTGTTGTTTCGTTTCAGTGGTTATGTAGTGTTGAAAGTTACAAATATTAGGATTGATTTGCTGTTATGTACAGAGATATGTGGTGAGGTAAATTCACAGTAAGAAAATTTAAGTTTAAAAACCTTATAGGATAGAATTTTTGAATAAACATACAGCAAAAGAATTAACATAGTGCGAAAATAATGCAAAACATTACGCCACTCATTCACCATTTTTGATTTAGCTCAGAAATAATAGTTGTGAATCTGCGATGATTGATAACTTAAAATTGAAAAATACTGTACATTGAGCGCACACAAGGTTGTTTAGTGGTCTTCACAAGGGTGTCAAATAAAATTAATTGTCTCAACGTGTTCAATATTTGGTGAGAATTTAACAAGTGAATAAATCTGAAAGAAATGTTAGTCTCCCACTGCATTTTCAACCAATGAATATTATATTTTGGTACGAATTCAAGTGTATTGACGTAAAAAGTTGAATGTGGTGAAGTAAAAACTACATATTTCCAAACATTTGTCAAGTTATTTAATCTTCGTTCAGCGTTACCAATATTTCTACAGTCTCTTTTTCTTTTGTTGTCTTTACATGTTGCACTCGACATGCTCGCAAGCTTTAAAGAATCTCCAAATGTTGGAGCCAGAATCAGATTTGAAAAACTTTTAAAAATTACTATACATAGGTCTTTGTCATAAGCGTAAAATATTTCATTCCATGTTGTCCAGGAGGAAGAAAATATAATTTTATCAATTACCCTTATAAACTGTTGCAGATCTAGAACTTACGGTTTTCATAAATATCTTTAGCACATCAGAACTGATACAGTGCCTAAAACAATAACTATCAGCAACCCCTCAAGAAGTATAAGTAGGTAAGAAAGGAAATTGTGATTTTGAAAGTGGAGGCTTGTTGGGAAGCACTGTAACTAGATAAATCTGTAATACTTTTTCAAGAAAATCATTATTTCCTACAGACGCATAACATCAAAGACAGTTGCTTCACTTAATAGGGAAATTTCTGGGATTTCAACCAACAAGTGGTCAGTTAGCTCAGTCGGTTACAGTGTCGTGTTAATGTCGCGGGTTCGAGCCCCGTACTGGCCATTACTGCCTAGATAGCTCAGTTGGAAGAGCGTTAGACTGAAGATCTAAAGGTCCCCAGTTCAAACCCGGGTCTGGGCACTTATTTTGTACGAGTGTGGTGATGACTGCAGTACTGGAGTGTCTCAAATAGGTATTTTGATTGGAAAAATAAACCGCACTGTGCAGATTTCTACCTAAATTTGCGGAGATGATGAAATTTTATGTCTGTTGGCGATGAGTTTTTCTTGTCATGTTTTGAATTCTTGCGCCAGATCTGGGGTTTCTGGTGCGCATCTGGAGTTGATGAAAAACATTTGTCTAGACTTTAACACTCCTCCAACAGAAGCAATGTCGTAGTTCATGCAGAATTGGTTGATTGACCGACTGATAGAAACGTGTTGACTGATGGATACACTACAGATTGAGAGGAATGACTCCTGTGCAAAAAGATTTTTAAGGGTGTTTATCCTAAAGATCAGCTACCTACTGTGGAGTATCCTGGGAGTTATGTTGTTAACACCGAGCACTGCTCCTGGAGGACACTGGGTTGCTATGCTCTTCAACAATCCAAGATCTGCTGAGTTTTTCGATAGCTATGGTCTACATCCAATTGTTTATGGTTTGACAGATTTTTTAGATTCTCATTCCTCATCCTGGACCTACAACTCAAAGACCCTACAGAGTTTGATTTCTGAAGTCTGTGGACATTATACCGTGTACTACATTTTATTTCACTCGCGTGGTTGCTCTCTATCTGAGATATTGACTCATTTTTCAGATAATGTTAGTGTAAATGATAAAACTGTTGAGCGCTTTATTCAGAATTTACTGAAAATGTAACTGTTTTACGTGTAATAAACAGAATTGAATACAATCGAGTGTTTTATTATACAATATAAATACTGTAGGAAATAAGTTCCTTAGAGCAATAACGTGCTGACTGAATCCCAATTGCTGGGAACTATGGCAGTCACAAGGAAGAAAGCACTACAGCAATATTTTATTCCATCAATTCGCGCAAGCTGTGGCAGATAATCAAAAATCACGTCCTTCTGCCACGACGATCAACAACGTACGAGAAACATGACAGACAACCAGAACACGTCCGTCCGCCACGGCGATCGACGAAGAAAAAGAGCACAATATCTCCGACCACATGGTCGGTAACAAAATCTGCACGCGACACCAGGAATTAGGTCGCTGCACACGTCTATGTAAACAGGACACTGCACACGTCACATTAACAAAAAATAATGGATAAACAACCTAATGGCGGGAAAGGCAAGCCGATCACCGAGCTACCAAGAGAAGACAAAAATATACATAATCTAGCCCTAATAAAAAAGAAAAATAAATGTGTGTGATTTTAGACGCATACAATAATAATAAACAATACGCGTTGCAATATCACGGCTAGGTTGCCGGAAAGCCATGCAGGCTAGATTCCTGGCGTGAGGTTACATCGCCAGGCCTGCGAACTATAGGAGCACGATGTACTTTAAACGGAGATAGCCGAGCAGCTACAAACCTGACGGTATGTACTTCGTCAGTTAATATTACAGTAAAATCATAGGGTAAAACAGCAAAGGTGCGCGAGCTGGGCGTCAAACTGGGGACGCACGAAGTTGCAAATTAGCAAACACAGCTCTTACAGTAAACAACTAGAATCACACACATCAGTGGGAGCAAGGTGCTAAGCCACTGAAAGCAAACTAATAAAAAAAAAAAATGTAAAAAAGACAAAAAGATGTTTGGCATGGCAGCTCGATGAAGTGCGAGGCGCGACACGCTACAATACGATTTACATCCAAAATAACCACGCGTCAGATGGGGCATTCCTTTGAATAAAGCTTAGCCGAGCAGTTCAGACATCCAAAGCAATGTCCACAAGGCATTGTCAAAGCATTAATTCGAGCATCGAAGCACACTTTACACACAAGTTCTTGAGATATATCACACTCTTTTGCTTCAGTTAGGGGGGTTATGCTCGGTTCTTCATTTTCAATTGGAGGGTTTCTCGTTAGCATTGGATATGCTGCTTCTTCAGGGGTAGCAAACACGAATCTCGTTCCCGACAAAAACTCCTCTTCTGGAATGCGGAAGTTACTATGTTGGTTAATGAAACCAGTTCCAAACGTTCTCTCTAGATACGCACACGCGGACCAGTATTTCGCATGTTCAATTTCTGGGATGTCCGTGTCCGCCCATTGATAAATAGATACACCACAATAAAAACAAAATGCTCGATCGTCACTGCCTCTGTACAAAAATCCAGCTTTAGCCATTCGTTCAGGACTTAAATTATCGACTCGGTGAGGCCAATTGTCTGAGAAGGTTAAGATTCGCGTTTCTTCAGATTCAAAAGAAGGGCACAACATTTTAAAAAAAATTTACTCAAACCTAAAGACGGTTACATGCGTTAAAAATCACACATTTATTGTTTTATATTAAGTGGAGAGGGTTTTCTCCTTCTAGGCAGACTACTAGATCGTTTTTTCTTTCCGGCTGTGTGTTTCACCTCTTTCAAGGTTTTCACAAGAGCGGCTAACTCCTTGCTGATACCACAGTTTTCGTTTCTAATGATGAATCTGGATGATCGATCTTGTAGATGTTGAAAATATTTCTCGGGTGAAAAGATAGACTCCACTTTAAATCTGATAAGAAAGTTTTCTACAGCCGCCTCTTTTTTGAAGATTTCCAATCTTGTTTTCACTTCGCAGCCCTCACCGTATTGACAGTCAACTGAGAAAATGATCACCACATAAGGACGGGCATCTGTTGGACCTTTAAAAGCCACAAACGGTAGGCCTTCAAACATATGCTCACACACTTGAATAAGCTGATTGGTTGAAAAGAGAGCTTTTCCTCTTGAGACAGTCAGCACGCCTTTTCTCAACATCTCACCGTCTGCGGGTATTGACTTCCCTTCTTTGTCAATG
This sequence comes from Trididemnum clinides, assembly GCA_963675345.1. Lineage (NCBI taxonomy): Eukaryota > Metazoa > Chordata > Ascidiacea > Aplousobranchia > Didemnidae > Trididemnum > Trididemnum clinides. The sequence goes on from OY776293.1 coordinate 29,622,400, forward strand.
TCGAGGAAGATTTTTCGTATTTTTCTTGCTTCTTCTTGGTGTTTTCTTGCACGCCCCAACAACTCTGTTTGCTCCATCAACCCGTCGTAGCATGAGGAGTAGGGGTAGGTCGTTGTAACGTCGACCTCTTTTGCCCTCTCTTCATATTCGTCAGCAATTGAAGTGTGTGTCTTGCCGCAGTTTTCCATTCTTCTTCTTCCAATTTTCTCGCAAAACCATACGACTTTTATAGAGAAATGTTAACAAAGAAAGAAGAAAAATCACTATTCTTGCCTAGACCTGCCTTGTTCTTTCCAACAATTGTGCAATGAAAACTTGTGATGTTGTGCAAATCAAAACACCCGCTGGTTTGTGATTGGTCAAATAAGAGGTAAGAATGCTTATAACTTTAAAGACGTAATCACCTCCATACGGTCTATGCTTCCGCTGGCGTCAGATTTTTGTTGATAGAAAATTATTTTTGAAGTTCTACATCGATTGTGATTGGTTAAAGGTTTGCTGACGTGATTTTGATGTTTCCGCTTGCATCAGATTTTTGTTGATAGTAAGCTTAGCTGATTTTGAAAAATTTAATGTTGGTGGAGAAATTTGATAGTTTTACTTAAACCAGCGTTATAACTGTTTTCTAGTTGCATGAAAAGATATTGTAAATTAGATGCATGGTGAAAATTTTAACAATTGTTGAAGTAGTCTCCAAACACGATAAAAGTTCAATCTTTTTGGTTCAATAATATTTAGTAGTGATGCTGAATTGAAACAAAATTCACTGTTCTGACCTTTTCAAAATGTTTCAACCGCTGTACTTCAACTACCTCACTGTCATATGTGAAGCAATTCTACATTTCACTCAAAGGTCTGGTCAATCTGAAGTTTTTTCCAAGAAAGTGTGAAACTAACATAAAAATGTAACTACCTCACTGTCATATGTGAAGCAATTCTACATTTTACCCAAAAGTTTGGTCAATCTACTGAACTTTTCTTCCAAGAAAGTGTGAAACGAACATGAAAATGTAACTACCTCACTATCACATGTAAAACAAATCTACATTTTACCCAAAAGTTTGGTCAATCTACTGAACTTTTCTTCCAAGAAAGTGTGAAACGAACATAAAAATGTAACTACCTCACTGTCACATGTAAAACAAATCTACATTTTACCCAACAGTCTGGTCAAGCTACTGAAATTTTAATCTAAAAAGTGTAAAAGTAACGATAAAGATTTATTTGAAATTGTTTCTTTCACCAAACTCACAACGTCACTGCCTGTGATTTTTCTCCAACAAATCTGATAATCTAGAAAACTGTTGGTTATTTTCCTCTAAACTAACGACTAGCTGTAATAAACACAAATGTTGAAAACTCTGAATTTCATGTTAATGTCCCACGAATAATGTCAAAAGTTGTGTTTATTGCTATGTAGGGGAGCTAGGAAAGCTGTTAAACCCTGAATTTTATGGTAATGTTCTACAAAAATGCAAAAAGTTGTCCTCATTGCTATGTAGATGAGCTAAGGACGCTGTAAAGCCATGAATTTCATGTTAATATCCCACGAATAATGCTAAAAGTTGTGTTTATTGCTATGTAGGGGAGCTAGGTAAACTGTAAAATCCTGAATTTTATGGTAATGTCCTACAAAAACGCTAAAAGTTGTGCTTATTGCTATGTAGATGAGCTAAGGACACTGTAAAACCATGAATTCAATGTTAATGTCCTACAAAAATGCTAAAAGTTGTGCTTATTGCTATGTAGCGGAGTTGAGGAGACTTTGAAAACTAAGAAATTTCGTATTAATAAGTTTAAAAGTTGCTAAATTTCGGAAAAATCTTTAAACAGTGTAATGATAGGATACAATTTAGATTCGTTTTATGAAAATGAATGTAAATTTGAGATGAATGTTTTATGATTTGCACACAATTAAAACTAAATCTTTTCGATTTTACGATGTCAACAGTAGTGATTTAAGTGAGGTATGGTGTTTAAAAGAAAATGAAAACGCAAGAGAGTGGAGAGAGCTATGATGAGAGCCATGTGTAGTCAGAAAGTTATTGACAAAAAGACTGAACCCATTACCTACATACTGAAATAGATGTAAATTAATTCCAACCAACTGCAGAAATATCACGAGTAAAGGAAAAGGCCTCCAATAGAAGAGTAAAGAAACAACATTCTAGAGAATCAAAAGGAGAAATCGATCAGAGGCCATATGATTTCATAACAATTTCACCAAGTCAATGGTAACGCGCAATCGACGCTTACGCTCGAAAGGAAGTTGTTATCAAAGGCTGCAGTCACGATCTAAAAGTTAGTATTTCCGCTTTACAGCAGTTGTGCTTACAATAAGACAAAAAATCGTAAACGAGTTGAAAAGTGAAGTTAATTGGAAAAACTTTTGAAGTGGGGGTATTCTCAATGTTGACTCACGGAATTCAACTTGAAATTACGCGCCTGCGTGATTCATCCAAACACGACTTGAACATATACCAATTTAATTATCACGCGAATACACGATCAGGCGGTTTTCTACAAAAGGCACACATAAGAAAAGCACGAACAGCGAAACGCTACGAAAGTATATAAAGCTAGCACGTACCGTATTGTTGACTTCTATCAGCGAACCAACCGTCGCAGTAGGTCGAGCCAGCCGTACAAAACTATAATTATTAAGATCCTTAGCTACTTTCAAATAGAACACTCGATATCATAAACTGACTCACAACTCGCTGTAGGTACAGCATCTACCAGCAAGTGAAAAAGGCTGACTCAGCAAAGCAAATAAGTGGCTAACGTTTATGACGTAACAGTAACGACACTGTCGAAAAAAGAAAACACAACACTCCCCCCCAAATGATGAGCACGAAGCACAGCATTGACAAGCAAATAGTTTTTTTTTTTAACAGTTCGATTGATTCCGTCGTTGTGTAGTTGAGCATTCTTTCGGTTGATCTTCTTCTTCGGAAATTGGAATCAGGAGACAAATTTTGTGTATTGGTCTTTTAAATGTTTTCCCATATGACACAGTAACCTCTACACTTCTCACAACACCGTGTTGATCTGAAAATGTTTGAATCACTCGAGCCAACGGCCAATGTTGCCTCGGAGTAGAATCTTCTATTAAAGGACTACATCGCCAACTAGGAAGTTTCGTTTCTTGCGTTGCCATTTTGTTCTGGTTATGATGGATCTCGGATACTCCACTATCCACTGTTGCCAAAACTTATCAGCCAAAAATTGTACTTGGCGAAAACGATCAGCAGCTCGAAAGCCATCTTTCTCATCAGTGTTCATAGGTGGCAGGTTTGGCTCAACATTTAGACGAAGAAGGTGGTTGGGAGTTAACGGAAGATTTCCTTCTGCTTCAGGATTGACTTCCGTAAGGGGTCTCGAATTAACGATATCTTCCACCTCGACCATTAAAGTTAGCAGACAATCGTCATCAAGAGGTCTGCTTGGTAAAATGTTGAGCAGAATTTGGCTGACTGTACGAATCATTCGCTCCCAGATTCCGCCCATATGACTAGCGCATGGTGGATTAAATTTCCATTCAATAGCCCTTTGGCGGAGGTTGTGGTGGATTTGTTGCTGATTCCATTGTAGAATACCTTGTTTTAAAGTGTTATGACATCCAACGATGTTTGAGCCGTTGTCTGAAATGATTTTCCTAACCTGTCCACGCCGGGCAATAAAGCGTCGGAGGGCATTGATAAAAGAATTCGTAGTCAAGTCAGGTGTTACCTCCAAGTGTATTGCTCTCGTGGTGAGACATGTGAACAGACAGCCGTATCTTTTTAGTTCGCTTCTTCCTCTGCGCACCATTAAAAGACCAAAAAAGTCCACGCCCGTGTTAAAAAACGGCACTCTTCGCATGTCTAGGCGTTCTTTAGGCAAGTCAGACATCATCTGTTCACCAGGTTTGACAGATTTTCTATGACATACTAAACATTGCTTTATTACTCTGCGAATAGTAGCCCTAGGGTTGATTATCCAATACCTTTGAGACAAGAGATTTAGAGTATAATTTTCACCCATGTGCTTAGAAATCTGTTCATGATAGTGAACAATGATCGATTTTGTTAGATAGCTTTCAGCAGGCAAAATAATGGGGTGTCTGGCGTTAAATGGAAGGTCAGCATTATTTATTCTTCCACCAACACGCATGATACCTTCGACAAGAATAGGGCTTAATTTTTCCATCTGCCGTGTTTCCGACCTAGGCAAATGTGGAATTTCCCCTTTGGAAAGCGACTTTATCCAGTTGGGGAATCGCCTTGTTTGCTCAAACTTAATCAACTCCGATTCGGCTAGGTCCAATTCTTGAATAGAAATCTCGCCAGCTGGAGGCTCTCTGTTGTTGTGTCTCATTCTTGATAAAAGATAAGATTTGAATCTCAACATCCACGCTGTAGATATCTTTAATTTATGCCAGGAAGAGAAATACGCCATCAGTCTATCTACTCCCCTAAGCTCTTCTGCCGCCGAAACAAAGGACTTCACCTGAGAAACCAGATCGTAAGCTTTGTATATGGATTTCTCGTACAAGTCTGGTCGTGTAACATCCACAGTCCATTCTTCAGATGTATTTCGCAAAAAATCCGGACCATTCAACCACGTTCCGGTTTTCAATAGCGTCTTGGCCGACACGCCTCTGGAAGCTTGATCCGCAGCGTTTTCTTCTGAACTAACATGAAACCAGTCATACAATTTAGTATGACACAGTATTCTTTGGAGACGATTCCGAGGGAAAATGGAAAACTTTTTCGTTTCTGCTCTCAAACTTTGCAAAACTATCATCGAATCCGTCCAAAAGAAACAGGGGCATTCACTCGGCAGCTCCAGTTCTTGCTTTATCATGCGAAACATATTAACTGCATCTAGAGCCGCTTCTAGTTCGAGCCTTGGTATTGTGTGATTTCCAGAACCAGCAAGAATACCTTTTCCCATCACCAATCTGCAAGTAGCCGATGAGTCTGAGTACACAGTACGCAAGTAGCATACCACGAGCTACAGAAGAAGCATCTGAAAACAAATGTAGCTGAATTTTCGTTCCATCACATATGTTAGGCTTAAAGCAACGAGGGATCCTAACATTTTTAAGTTGCTGTATGCTACTTTTCCAGAATTCCCATCTTTTTAAGTTGGCAGAATCGATGACCTCGTCCCAGCCAATCTTACTTTGGCCAACAGCGCTGTAAATCAATCTTGCTTCAACCATCACTGGTGCCAAAAATCCCAGTGGATCATAAAGGGAGTTTGTTATGGACAACAGCTGTCGTTTGGTTACTTGATTTTCGGGTAAGTCAACAGAAAACCGGAATTCGTCAGTAGAAACATTCCAACTTATTCCCAAAACACGCATACCCAAACTTTCACCGGGCATTGCATTTTGAAGATTCTGCGATTTTTCGCTGTTAGGTATACTTGACATTATACTGGAACTGGTAGATGCCCATTTGGTCAAATTGAAACCGCTCATTTGTAACAGTTGTCGAAGGTCTCTAACCAGTTTGACACCTTGCTCATCACTATCAACGGATACCAAACAATCGTCGACGTAAAAATTCTTTAACTCGGATTCAGCAATTATGGGGTCAAAAAACTTGCCAAACTCTCTAGCTGTTTCCCGCAAACAAATGGTGGCGCAGGAAGGCGAAGATTTGGCCCCAAACAAATGTACTTTCATTCTGTAAACTTCGGGATCAAGGCTTAATTCTCCACCAGGCCACCAAAGGAACCGAAGGCAGTCGCGATCTTTTGGCGCCATTTTAATCTGGTAAAACATTGCTTCGATGTCTGAAGCAATCGCAATTTGGCCCTTCCGAAATCTAAGTAGTACTCCAATCAAAGAATTAGTTAAATCTGGTCCTTTCATAAGATGATTATTAAAGGACTGATTTTGGGCAATTGCAGCACAGTCATAAACGATACGAGTCTTTTTTGGAGTGACAACAGGATGGTGTGGTATGTACCAGTGACGCCTGTTGCAATTAATTTCTTCGTCTGGAACCTTTTCTGCATAGCCTTTATTCAAAGTCGCGTCCATTTGCTCGATGTACGCTTTGTGTAATAATTCATCACGCTGTAATCGCTTCTTCAAGCCTTTGAGGCGCTTCAGAGCAACGTCTTTACTATCAGGAAGTACGCAAGAATCGTCTCGCCATAGTAAGGGGAGTTGATAGTGGTAGTTCTCGTGCTTTACGTTACGGCACATGGCGTCATAGGCAATAGGATCTTCTCTTGAGAATTTCAAACCAAACTCAAGCATCTCCTTGTGTGAGGACAACATCTTTATGAATTCCTCTTTATCATACAGATCAGAATTTCCTTGCTGACTGAAAAACTCTCCTTCATCCGTGATGATAAGGTCTTGAAGGCTATCAGTACCAGCCGGCCACGTCAATCCCTTTACAAAGAAGTTTACAGCTTTCTTTTGGGGAGGTGAATTCTTGAAGCGAATTCCTCTTAATACCCAACCAAGAGGTGTACGAATAGCATCAGGGATATCCTCAGGATCAGGTGAAAAACGACTCTCTAGACATCTGTGGGCAACAGGGTTGTCGTTTCCAATTAACAGCATGACAGAACCATTCGCAATCTGAGGTAGATAAACATCACGTAAATGCGCATGTGCGCATAAATCACGCTCATTTGGTACATGATTTGGTTCAACCGGAATCTTGTCCACAACTATAACTTCTGTAAGCGTCATTACATTGTCATCATCTAGGGCGGATACATTCAGAGGCAAGGTCATTGAGGCCAAAGTTTCGGAATTACCATTCATGGTCTGAATCGAAATCTTCTGGGGAACACCACAACCAGTCAATCCTAACTCTTCCATCAACTGTTTTTCACAAAATGTTCTATCCGACCCAGAGTCTAGAAGAGCATACGTCTCAACTGCATCATCGTTGCTCACCACCGTAATGGGAACGATGTCCAAGTAGGCACCTCGCTTTTCATACGAGCGTGTGGAGTGTACGTTAGTTTCGATTCTTTCTTCCTTTTGACTATCACCAGTTGGTCCACTGCGTGTTTGACTCTCCTCTGGAAAGCTTTCTCCCACATCTTCAGAGTGATCGCGCCATTGATGAACGTTCTCTGGAGGATGGAGCAGTGTATGATGAGCTGCTTTGTTTCTACATCGTACTTTCTTGCACTCCAACTGCGAGTAGCAACGCAAAGATATGTGGCCTGGGCGCAGGCACAGCTTACATAGGTGATTGTCCACCACAAATTTCCACTTGTCTTCATAACACCTAGAGGAAAACTTTCCGCATTGGTAAATCTTGTGACGTCCTTTACAGTACATGCAGATGTCTGCCTCAGTTTTTTCCGACCCGTGATTACCGGGCGCTGTCGTTGCATAGACTTGCGCCTTTCCTTTGTAAGCTCTTGCATTTGTCTTCGTCAAACGAGAATACAGTTTTAGCCCGTAGACTGAATTGGCAACTCTCGCCTGCTCTTCAATAAATTTGGTAAAGTGGTGGAATCCGGCGACTTTACCGGTATTATCACTGACTTCCACAGAGGTTTTCACCCACTCTTCTCTCATAGAGACTGGCAATTTACTTATCAACATCGTGATAAAGTAAACAGTATCTAAGCTGGAGGAACCCGGAGTGCTTTCAAGAAACGAGCAGCAACGTCTCAACAAGACAGCCAGTTTGTTCAAGATCTCCGGATCTTTGTCCAACATATTGGGAAAGGCGCGTAATCTCTCTTCACACGCCTGCGCGATGACATGTGGTTGTCCGTACCGACGTCTAAGTTCCTCCCATGCCATTTCGTAACTACATTGGGTACCCTGGTAGTCGGCGTAATGCCTAATCTGCTCAGCAACTTTCTGATTGCAGTGTTGCAGCAGGTAGGACAGTTTGTTATCTTTAGGCAACCAGTCAGCAAAATGGGCTTTAAATCGATTTCGAAAGGCAAGGTAATCTAAAGGATCCCCATCAAACTTTTTCACATCTGGTTTTGGCAATAACTGCTCCCTGATATCGGAGCGGGGCTCGTAATAATTAACGTTATGACGTCGAGAATGTGAAGGACAGGGCTCAAAGGTATTTGGTGCAGGAGTCATTTGAGGGTATGCCCCAAAACTGTTCACTTGGGGCAAAGGTTGAAAGTGGTGACCAAAACCATTTTCTGGGGGTGGTGGCTGATAGTGATCGTCAGGAGGATTCACAGAAATCGGGGGGTAAAATCTAGGATTAGACAGTTGGACATCGTTAGGTTCAACAGACGGGGTGAGGCGCTGTGGACTTAGTCCTGGCTCAGCCAAAGGGGAATATAGCTGCTGCTCAGGCTATATGGTTTGGGATATGGGAAATTCACGACAAATAGCCGCAAACTCAGTCGCTAAATCAAGTGTCCACAAAGTGATGATGTTGAGATACGAAATTTTATTACAGCTCCGATATCCAAAATGACCACATGGTATATTTGATAGGGCGACAGGTTTTTGAACTATTTGAGGTCCCACGCAAATTATTAATTTTCAAGATTGTCGTCAGCAGCAAAACACTGTTATTTCCTCTGGTTCAAACCTTTTACAGAACCGAAGAACTACGCTCTTAGGCCTTATATACGGTAGCAACAGCCAATCAAATTTCACGATACAGGCCACGTGTAGTAAATTTTCTAGAATAATCAAGCCGGAATTTCTCAGATCTTGTTCTATAGATTCCAATTGTCACATTTCGCAAGTTAAACAGTAGGATCACAGTTTCGAAATTAAGTGGTGCGTAGAGCGAAAAGTAAAGACACGATTAGATTGTCTGGTGGCAGAACAAAGCATTCAATTGTTACGTATGTCCAAATTTGATGAAGGCAGTTACGGGGGTTCGTCTTTGTGCAAATAAATACTCCTAAAACAAAGCGAACAGACAAACGGCGAAATAGTTAATTAGCACATTCGGTTTTTCTTTATAGTTTAAAAACAAATATCCAACAGCTGGCAGACAGTTTTGGACCACATAAACTAAAGGTCTCCAGCAGAGTGAAAATCAAGCATTGAATTCGAGCAAACAGCACATTTGCCAAAATAAAAATTTAAGAAATGTTCGATCCGTGACACACCGCCCCCCTTAAGCCGATGAGGGGTCACAAGGCTTAACACAAAGGCGCAAAAATGTACACCAAAAATACAATTTAATTTACATAAGAATCATACACTATCACATTCAAGCAATGCGCACATCTTAGAAATTGGACGAACACACACAGAAAACTGGGTTTGTATTTTGGCGCTTCTAATCAGACCCTGTTTGTCTGGAAAGGTTTCGATTACTCGGCCCATGACCCAAGAGCTACGAGGTGAGTTATCCATTATAAGAACTATGTCCCCATTTGTGACATTGCGTGAAGTGTTGACCCACTTAGAGCGCTTTTGCAACAATGGCAAATATTCTCTAGTCCAACGTTTCCAGAATATATCTGCAAGATACTGCACTTGTCTCCAACGTCTCCTAGCAAAATTGTCCTTTTCTGAAAAGTTACCAGGAGGTAGGGAAACTTGTTCCTTTAAGAGGAGCAAATGATTAGCTGTTAATACATTTAAGTCTCGAGGGTCATCCGTTAAAGTGGTGAGAGGTCGACTGTTTATTATGCCTTCGACCTCGCACAAAAGGGTGAGTAAACTCTCGTCAGTTAAAATTTGTTCGTTGCATATCCCAGTCAAAATTTTTCGAGTAGAGCGAATGAGTCGCTCCCAAACACCACCATGGTGAGATGCTCTGGGCACATTAAACTTCCATTTGATGTTGCGTTGCAAAAGGAAATCAGTTATCTGGGCTTGATTCCAATCATCAATGGCTTGGGTAAGTTCCCGTTGGGCCCCCACGAAATTAGTCCCGTTGTCAGACCAAAGTTCCGCGACCTGGCCTCTGCGTGCAATGAAACGTCTCAGGCTTTGAATGAACGAGCTGGTTTCCAGGCTATATGCCACTTCAATGTGTACTGCCCTGGTGGTGAAGCAGGTAAACAGTACTCCATACCTCTTTAGTTTAGATCGGCCCTGCCTCACCAAAAATGTTCCAAAAAAAACCACTCCAACACAGGAGAAGGGAGGTTTATCAGGAATAAGTCTTTCCTCGGGTAAATTAGCCATTTTTTGTGTAAGTGCCTGTCCTCGAATCTTGCGACACTTTACGCACTTGGACAGCACAGAGCGCGCCACAGAGTTAACACTTACTATCCAAAACCTTTCCCTTAGCTTAGCAATGACGTGTAGGCGTCCCGTGTGGCCTAGTCTTTCGTGTTGCTCTCTGATCATAAGCTCACTCTCATAACACTTAGGCAGAATGATCTGATGCTTGTTGTCATGTGGAAGACTTGACTTTTGTAGTCGCCCACCAACTCTTAGCATTCCATGTTCCAAGTACGGATCCAAATTGCGCAATGAGCTTGAAGATGAAATTTGTTCACCTCTTTGCAACTTCTCGATCTCTTTTCCATAGTATCGCCGCTGCAAGTGTCGAAAAATTAGGTACTCCGCCTCCTGAATCTCTTCAAGACTCAGAAGATCCTTCGCATTTAAATGCGATTGACCAAGCCAAATGTTTTTGCAACGAATCACCTGAGCGCAAACTCGCTTTATTTTATGCCAGCTTGAGTAGTTCCTGCATAGTCCATCCAAAAGGCTGATGTCTGGTTGCACCTTTACGGCATAAATAAGGGTTTGGTCTCTTCTTACTTCCGGATCGCTTGTAAACTCTGGTGTGGTAGGATTTTGAGGAATTGTAGGCCAGTAATTAGGTGGCTGCCACAAAAAAGCTGGTCCAATTTTCCACCGATTACATTTTAAAAATTCGTCGATGGTCAGTCCACGTGTAAGTAGATCGGCTGGGTTATCTTTGGAGGGAACATAATGCCACTGTGAGGGGTCACACACGTTCTTGATTCTCTGAATTCGATTGGCCACGAAGGTGTGGAAGCACTTGCTTTCATTGTTTAGGTAGCATAGAACAGTCACGCTATCTGTCCAGAAAACGGATTGGACTTCCAACTCTGGCATTTGTAGTTCTCTGCGAATCATCAAGTCATTCTGGGAGGCCACCACTGCAGCGCATAGTTCCAATCTTGGAATGGTTAGTGGTTTCAGAGGGGCTAGTCGACCTTTTCCAAAAATGAGGGAGCAGTGGATTTCACCGTTTTTGTTGATCATCCTCAAGTAAGTGGCCGATCCATATGCTCCCTCTGATGCGTCTGCGAAGTGATGTAGTTGTGCGTGAACGATATTGCCAAATTTGGGAGGCTTGAAACATCTTGGCAATGTGAAGAGCTTCAATTTAGGAAGTTGCTCGAGCCAGTTTAACCACTTCCCCTTTTCATTTGGGGGAATCGGGTCATCCCAGCCCAACTTGTCACGGCAAAGTTTTTGTAGCAATACTTTTATGGGTAAAACTGCCACTGCTCCAAAACCCAGTGGGTCAAACACAGAGTTTATCATTGACAGAATCCCTCTTCTAGTACATGGCTTGTCTCTTCTTTGAACCTTAAATGTCAATAAATCTTTTTCCACGTTCCATTGCAGGCCTAAAGCTCTTTCTGTGGGTAGCTCATCACTAGCTAAATCCAAATCTAAAGCTTCCTTAGACCACTCTGACTTAGGGATCGAACCCATGACCTCTCGACTACTGCTTATCCATTTGTTCAAGCAAAAACCTCCTTTATCCAACAGATCGCGAAGCTCATGTACCAGTTTAATGGCTGTTTCGACCGTGGGAGCTGAAGTTAAGCAGTCATCAACGTAGAAGTCGCGCTTCACTGTTTCCACAGTTCTCTTGTCAAATTCTTGCTTGTGATCGGAAGCTGCACGCTTCAAAGCAAAATTGGCACAGCTAGGTGAACTCACGGTTCCGAAGGGGTACACGGTCATTCTGTACTCTTCAATTTCTTCATCTATATTTCCATCTTTCCACCAGATAAAACGAAGCAGGTCTCTATCTTCAACCGGGATTCTTACCTGATGGAACATGGCCTTGATGTCAGCCTGAACTGCCACTAGCTCCCTTCTAAATCTCATCAAAACGCCCAGTAAGCTATTTGTGAGGTCCGGTCCCTGCAATAAGTTACCATTTAAACTAACCCCATTAAACTGAGCTGAGCAGTCGAAAACCACTCTGATCTTACCTGGCTTTTCAGGGTGGTAAACTCCGTGATGCGGTAGGAACCATGTTCTACCTTCGGGCCCTGGCTTCTCAACCCTCTCACAGTAACCTTGGTCTATCATGTCGCTAACGAACCTTTTGTAGTCATTGTAGAATCCATCATTCCTGCTGAATTTCTTCCTCAGATGACTCGCTCTCTGCAGTGCTTGAACTCGGTTGTTTTGTAGCTTGAGATTTGGATACTTGATCGGGAGTCCGATTTCGTAATGGTGATCCTCCAGTTGTTTGGTAGATTCATTGACGGCTTTCATGAATCGCTGTTGATCGACTGACATCTCTTCCTTTCCGTTTACCAAGGAATCCATGATATCGGTGCAGAGAGAGCACATAGGGTGGTTCTGACTGTCGAATGAGGACCTGACAAAAAGGCTAGTCACGTGATCCGAACGACCGCCTGCGCAATTCAATGTCCATCCCACAGGTGTACGAATCGCATAGCTGCCAAACGGTTCTCTTATGACCTCTTGCGGTTGCATCACCATTCGATTGTTATTGCCAATTAATAGACCAACTTTGCATTTCACTTCCGGGATGTAGACATCTTCAAATTCAGCGTACTGGTCTGCATGAGCTTGAGTTGGGATGTCCTTATGGTTAACTGGCAGTTTCTTGCAGGAGTAAAGTGAGCTCAGTGGAATGCAGCAGATTTCGTCCATGTCAGTCACTTCCAGATTAGACACAATCTTTGTTTTTTGATGTCCTTGATCTTTATTGAGCGTGATGGTGCGAATTCCGACCTCCTCGCAGTCTTCTATCTTTAGCTTTTTTCTAAGATCTTCAGTGACAAAGGAGTGTGTGCTGCCAGTGTCCAACAAAGCCTTGGTGACAACTAACTCAGCAGACCCTTTTCTTCGTATCTTCACCGGTACTACGGGTAGCAGGCTTTGTTCCATCTGCGGCAGATTGATGAGTCCATTTTTAACCACTTGCTTAGGTGTCTTGGAACTCTCGTTCTCACCATCCTTTACGGGCTTGCTAGCAGGATTTGATTCATCTTCGTCTGGTGGATGCAGCAGTGTTGTGTGAAACTGCTTACAATCACGCTTTTTGCAAGCCTCATTTTTGCGGCGGCAGAACTTAGCAAAGTGGCCTTCCTTTAGGCAGGCTCTGCAGAGTTTGCGTTGACTGACAAACTCTATCCTCTCGTGGTAGTTAAGGTCTCGGAACCTTTTGCATTGGTTTAGGAAGTGCTCCTTTTCACACATGAGACACTTGGCTGCGTGTGTGTCCTTGCTGTTCTTTACTTGTGTGGAAAAGTTCTTCGTTTTTCGGCTGGTACTGTTTTCCTGACTACTGTACGACTTGGAGGAGGTGGGTATTTGAGAAAGATTGGTGCTCTCTCGAGTCTTCTGTCGCACAAAATCACCGAGATCATTGATACTAATATCTCGGTGTTGTTTGTGCAATATTTGGTCCACCTCGTGGTTCCAGGCAGGTATCCAGGGTTGCGGCAGGCGATTCATAATTTTTGTCACCATATCCATGTTGTCCATCCGATTCAAGCAATCCATTCCTTGCAGAGTTATCAGACAAGAGGTAAAATCCGCTGAAAACTTAATCAGGCTTCTATGGTCATTCTCGCTAAGCGCTGGTCCTTTAACAATAGGTCTAATGCACGCTTCAATGACCTTATGCCTCTGACCAAAATACGACTGCAACAACCCTCTTGCTTCCTGATAACCTCGTTCTGCTGTTTGCATATGTTGACACCCCTTAATCAGAGAGTGCGCTATATCCTTAGTGTAGTGCAACAAAAAGAACAGCTTTCTATTCGAGTCGGTCGGTTGCTGATCAATCAAGACGTCGAAGGCCTTAATGAAGCTAAAATAGTCAGCTGGGTTACCATTGAAAAACGGAGGTTCTACCTTAAGGGTAGGTAATTTAGTAAAATATGAGTTGTGTTGGGAATCGTCGGAATGTGCCAAAACATTAGCTGGATTAATAGGATTAGCATTGTCGGACAAGGTAGGTGTCTGCATAGCGCTTTGTGTGGGCACGTAAACCCCTGGGTGTATTGACGCATCACAATTAAATTGAGACATTACTCTAGTATTCCCAGTACCATTAGAACCAAGCACGTTAGTATTAGAAGCCTTAGGGACATAAAATGTCTTGGTTTCAAACGGCTTACTATATGGGTTAAGGTTTGAGACCATTTTAGCACAATTTACGTTAGCATAGCCATTAACTTTAGGCGAAGTACAAGGCACTGCCACTGGTACGGAAACGGAACTCGACACGTCAACCACAGGTCTTAAAATTAAAGATTCGTTATCAGGCACGGTTTTCACGAGCGGCACTTCAAATTTAGGTTTCAAATCCACGGGCTTATTAATATCAGTGAGCATGCCGCTACGAGCATTCCTAGTGAGGCCTGATTTAATTACGTCACTTTTCACACGATTATCATGCAAATTGGTGAGTGCCTTATTTGAGGCATTAGCAGTGCTAGGTATATTTATTGCAGCGTCCGCATTGTTTCCGACCATATCAACCACTGTAGATTTGCTTTGTTCGGGGTGGTCATGGGGGACGTTATCGTTAGCAACAAATGTTAGCACATTAGTATCACATTTACGTTTATCCGCACAACCAATATTAGAAAGTTCACTACTTAGCTCCGCATCGACCTGATCCAATTCGGCTTGTAAATGAGCATGTTCCAATTGTTGTTGGAAGATCATGTCTTGATGCTCTCTTTCTTTCATCAGTTGAAACTCTCTTTCCTCTTCATGACGTCTTTGGGTAAGCTGTTTTTCTTCCAGGCGAAGGCGCTGCTGCATTTGTTGCTGCTTCAATTCGTCAATGTGTTTCTGCGACTTGATTCTGGCTTCCAATGCTGCCTTGCGAGCCCTTGCGCTGCTTGTAGATGATCTCGACCAATTGCTCCGGCTTGACGTTGAACGCCAGGAGGTACTTGAGTGGTGGGATGATGGTGCGACCGAAGGAAATGTCGAAGAGCCAGCCATCTTCTTTGATTTGGATCGAGTCAGGATTTCGCTTTTGGGCGCCTTTGACTTGTAAGCTGATTTGTTGGAACGCTCACTTCGTTCATCATTTTTGTCGACTCGATCCTTGGTTGTTGAAGGCGTTGGTGCTGCAGGCGACATACTTTTCTTCGGTTCATCCTCTGGGGTTGATTGGGTTAGTGCAGTTTGGGCAAGATCTTCCTTTTGCATTGCAGAAGCCATTATATGACGTCGCAGATTCAAGAACAAGAGAACTGGGGGGGGGGGGGGGGGGGGGGAACAGCAACCAATTTTGTTCACGAAGAAGTATTCAATGTTCAAGATTAGCTTTCCAAAGAGTTCAAAAACTTACATATAGCTGCTGCTCAGGCTATATGGTTTGGGATATGGGAAATTCACGACAAATAGCCGCAAACTCAGTCGCTAAATCAAGTGTCCACAAAGTGATGATGTTGAGATACGAAATTTTATTACAGCTCCGATATCCAAAATGACCACATGGTATATTTGATAGGGCGACAGGTTTTTGAACTATTTGAGGTCCCACGCAAATTATTAATTTTCAAGATTGTCGTCAGCAGCAAAACACTGTTATTTCCTCTGGTTCAAACCTTTTACAGAACCGAAGAACTACGCTCTTAGGCCTTATATACGGTAGCAACAGCCAATCAAATTTCACGATACAGGCCACGTGTAGTAAATTTTCTAGAATAATCAAGCCGGAATTTCTCAGATCTTGTTCTATAGATTCCAATTGTCACATTTCGCAAGTTAAACAGTAGGATCACAGTTTCGAAATTAAGTGGTGCGTAGAGCGAAAAGTAAAGACACGATTAGATTGTCTGGTGGCAGAACAAAGCATTCAATTGTTACGTATGTCCAAATTTGATGAAGGCAGTTACGGGGGTTCGTCTTTGTGCAAATAAATACTCCTAAAACAAAGCGAACAGACAAACGGCGAAATAGTTAATTAGCACATTCGGTTTTTCTTTATAGTTTAAAAACAAATATCCAACAGCTGGCAGACAGTTTTGGACCACATAAACTAAAGGTCTCCAGCAGAGTGAAAATCAAGCATTGAATTCGAGCAAACAGCACATTTGCCAAAATAAAAATTTAAGAAATGTTCGATCCGTGACAGGGAACATGGCAGATTTGAACGTCCTAGATGATCTTGTGGGGTCGGTACGATAGGAAAGTTCTCCTGTGGGTAAGCTACAACACTTTTCTTATCTTGTTCTGAGGGGGTCTTAGCTCGCTCCCATAGCGCTGCTTCTACTTCGGCAAATTGGATCTTGCGCAGATCCTCCGCTTCTGCTAATTTCCTTTCGAATGCGGCCTTTTCCTCCTCTTCCCTACGCCGCACATCGTTTTGGCGTTTCGCATACTTGGCCATTTCGATCTTAACAATTAATTTCCTTTGTTTATCACTGCTGGAGGAGATAGAGCTCAAATTATCATATCCACCGTCGGCATCCATTGTGCAACACTTCAAATGTCTGACCGCGAGGTATGTTGAAGCTGGTCCCTACCGCAGAATAATAAACGGCACTTACTTTAATCCAGTCCAGATAACTCGACCACTTGTCAATACGAAAACTTTATGTTGACTCACGGAATTCAACTTGAAATTACGCGCCTGCGTGATTCATCCAAACACGACTTGAACATATACCAATTTAATTATCACGCGAATACACGATCAGGCGGTTTTCTACAAAAGGCACACATAAGAAAAGCACGAACAGCGAAACGCTACGAAAGTATATAAAGCTAGCACGTACCGTATTGTTGACTTCTATCAGCGAACCAACCGTCGCAGTAGGTCGAGCCAGCCGTACAAAACTATAATTATTAAGATCCTTAGCTACTTTCAAATAGAACACTCGATATCATAAACTGACTCACAACTCGCTGTAGGTACAGCATCTACCAGCAAGTGAAAAAGGCTGACTCAGCAAAGCAAATAAGTGGCTAACGTTTATGACGTAACAGTAACGACACTGTCGAAAAAAGAAAACACAACACTCAAGAGGGGTGCCATTAAATCAATTTCAAGTTTTATTTACAAGTTGTATTGACATTTGTTTAAGTTGTTATTTACAAGTTTTACAAGTTGGTACACGTTGTCATTTGTTTACAAGTTGGTACACGTTGTCTTTGTGTGGTCATTTGTTTACAAGTTGGTACACGTTGTCTTTGTGTGGTCATTTGTTTACAAGTTGGTAC
Source organism: Trididemnum clinides (assembly GCA_963675345.1). Taxonomy (NCBI): domain Eukaryota; kingdom Metazoa; phylum Chordata; class Ascidiacea; order Aplousobranchia; family Didemnidae; genus Trididemnum; species Trididemnum clinides. The sequence continues at coordinate 29,639,765 of OY776293.1, forward strand.
ACGTTGTCTTTGTGTGGTCATTTGTTTACAAGTTGGTACACGTTGTCATTTGTTTACAAGTTGTTACACGTGTTTACAATGTCCTTCAAGTTCATGTATCACCATGTTCGGAAGTCACGTTCGGAAATGACGTATTCCACCACCACCACCACCACCACAAAAACTGGGTCAAAAGTGTCGTTATATACTACTAACATATCATATTTTTTACGCACTAAATTTACTTTTATCTACTTACCATTCAAATTTGTTTGGGGGGGTTTTGAGACCCTTAAAAAATTTGGAAATTTTTAAAAGTAAAATTTATTGTTATCGCTTGAAATTTTGCCAAATGATGCCCCAAAAGAGTAGTTTTCAAACTGTGTTAATGATAAAGGGTTTGGTATTGTGGTAAAGATGTAATCTCAATTTGATTTTAGTGTAGTTGGCACGTGCTGAGAATTTGGCCGATTTTGTCGTCTGCAACTGGGTTGTTGGTGTTTTTAACCGTTTTTGGGTATAAAAATCCCAGAATTAGGGCACAAAGTAAACATGTTCCGATGCGTGAGGAAATAAGCGTGATCTTTTGAAAATTTTATGAAAATCGAATGAAAAATAAAGTCACAAATCGATTTTTTATTAAACTAATTTTGTAACTCAATTTAAAAAAATTTGAGGTAAACACTGAAAACACGAGATCATCAATCGATGATCGCGGGAGCGAAAGAGT